>JAXCGZ010002137.1:37500-42500 GCA_037179515.1 Halocaridina rubra
TATATAGCAGTAAAGTTTCTGTACATAGTTTGGGGAAGTCCAGTGATAAATAATGTAATAGAAAGGATATTAGTTGTCAAAGGAGAAATTTTAGGACAGTTTTAAACAATTGGAGATTATGTGAATGTAATTACTGAAAGTATTTGTCTACTGTAGTAGCAATACGACACGCGAGGTGACGAAGGAGAAGGAGAAAGGGTAACTAAGTACATTACTAAGCATAGGAAATACAAAGTTATGCATAATGCACAAGGATTTGTTTGCTTGCTTTAACTTATATATATATATATATATATATATATATATATATATATATATATATATATATATATATATATATATATATATATATATGTATATATATATATATATATATATATATATATATATATATATATATATATATATATATATATATATATATATATATATAAGTGCTTACAGAAATAGGAAAAGAAATATATAAATGGCAAAGAAGATGGAGAAGGGATGTCCAATAAGGCAATGAAAAGGAAGAAAATGATTGATCATTCGTAAAGAAGAATAGAAGAAGAGGAAGGACAAAGGGTGCCTCAGCAGAAAAAGAAATAGAAGAAGGTTCCCCGAAAGATAATGGGTCCTTCCATCAGCAGCAGCAGCTGCAGAGTAAGAAAAAGTAAAAAGAAGAACAGCAACAACAAAATAATGAAAAAAAAAAACAGAGAAGACTGAAAAGGATGATAACCTGAGTTCTTCCAAATTGAGAACAATAAGAACATTGTTCCTACCAGAAAACGAAGAACATGGAACCTCTCAGAAAAAAAGAAGAATAAGAAGAGTGCTACCAGAGAGAGATGAAGCACATCAATTCCAGAAGATGAAGAAGAAGAAGAAGAAGAAGAATCTTTTGAACTTACACATCATCAAACTTTTGTAAGTAAGGCGCTCCTCCTCTGCAAGCAATGCCGTAACCTTGAGGGAAAAAAGTCTGACGAGCGAGGTAAAATCGACTCCTCCCTTTCTGACTTGCACGAATCTCGGAGTTCAGATTAGCCGACATATAGACGATGTCTTCTGTCAGCACCTAATACGAAATTCACGAATTATAATCATTAGTGAATTTGCGAATACGAAGGGAGGAGGATAAGACTAATATAAAATAATGATATTAATATTAATCGTAGGGTTTATCATTGGTCGCCTCTCTCATCTCCATACTGTGGAGTCTGTGGGAGACCATTGTTAAGTTTTGCTAAAAGTTGGAAGTCGGGTTCCCCTTTCTGACACTAATCCTGTCTATTGATTCAGACTTGGGACCACCACTCAGTTTAGTTGGGCTTCTCCCTTCAGTAATTTGAAAAGTTTTTCACATTTAGCACAATAATACAAGAAATGAGTTACTCTCTTCATAGGGTCGAGATTAAGGTTTAGCTTGGATTCAGAGTTTGAAGGCCGATTGTCCCTCTTATTAACTCGGTCCATTGGTCCAGGCTGGAACCGCCATTGAGTTGAGTTGGCTTGCTCCCCCAGTAGGTAGATTATTTATTAAAATATTTGTAAATTACATTATATGTTTTTGTGTCACTATTATTCCCCATTATTAGGGTGGACACAACCAGATTGAAGATAGGGAATCAAGACTGAATGCCCTTCTTTACACCCTGCGATGGACTCAATCGCGGGTCTGTCACCTCCTGAGGCTAGTATTCTAACCATATCGCTATCGCGGTCCCAAAACATTTGTAAATTATAATCAGTTTAAGTACCTTTTCCATAGCTACAGATCCACGTGGTTGAAAACTCCGCTTTGGGTCCATGACTTGCCAGAGATCTCTGAAGATACCAGATTTTGCAGACTGTTTAAAAAAAATAAAAAAATAAAAATAAATATATATATATATATATATATATATATATATATATATATATATATATATATATAGTTATATATGTATATATATATATAGTTTGAAATTATATATATATATATATATATATATATATATATATATATATATATATATATATATATATATATATATATATATATATATATATATATATATATATATATAAGCATGGACAAAAGCTTAACACCTCTTTAATATTTTATCGTATGGATACATTCATGGGTAGTTTTTGTATCATACATACATTTATTCATATACAAACACATACAAAGGCACTATCATGTCAAATTAATTACCTTTAGTATGTACTCATTGCTGGTTCCTGACTGGACAGCTGGGGCGAAGCCATCTTTTACTGATCTGAGAAGGTCTTGGAGAGAGTCGATCGGTTTCTCATAAGCAGGAATAGTCAAGAAGGCCGTGAGTGTTCCAGAATACAACGCTGGAAAAGAAAGAGCCTTTAATTAATCTTCATCTCCGGGAAATGGTATATACATTTACATATGCAGTGGTCAAAATCCCCCTTGTTAAGGAGTGGCTGAGTCAACGCACGCATTCACTGCACTGCACTGTATCATCCTCTAAGTTAGTGGGCTGAGTTTTTCTGTTGTTGGGCCCGACAGCTCTAGCGGATCAATACCCGCTACTTCTTATTGCGTTCCAGTTTACAGCACTGAGTAGGTGCGGGAAACTTCTTTTGACCTGAGTCACCTACTCACAGTCTGTCTCCACCCACTCTCTATCTCTTGTACTCTCACTATCATGCTTCAGTAACTTGCCATGTTAAATGACAAGAGAGGATCTATATGTGAAGACCCTTTAACTAAAAGACTAATACTGAAAGATGCTTTTATAAAGATTAAGAGGGAGAAGACCATGCTCCTCTGTTTGGTGGGGCAGGAAATGGACAGAAAATTGCCCTCACTTAGATTACACCAGTTACTAGATATAACTATAAAGGAGGAGGGCCTCCTCGCATTCCTTAGGGTAGAGAACGGAAAATTTACATCACTTAGTTCACACCAGTAAATAAAAATGACTAAAGGAGGAGCACCACCACTCTTCCCCTGGGGCAGGGAACAAACGGAAAATTGACCTAACTTTTATCACACCAGGTACTTAAAATGGCTTAAGAAGCACAGCCTCTCCCATCCCCTGGGGCAAGAATTAAGAATGTCTAGACTTGTTTTTGAAAGTAAGACTTTTCTCGTAGGGGCTCGCGAGACCAAGGTTGAAGACCCAATGTAATAAGGCCGAGTGAAGTCCACAGTCAGTTGTTGCTTTTTTTCTTAATTTATCAATCAGGTTCATCTTTATTTATGCTTATTGTGCCTCTTATATATTTATTACATATTTTCTTCTTTCCTTCTTGGAAATAGACAAGTTCAGTTCGGGTAATGATTTGAAGGTCCTCTGCATCTCATGGGTCACTGCAATTTCTTCTTTCCTACCCCCAGGATAGACGCATGAAAACCGCCTCCGTGTTCCCTTGCGTGTCGTAAAAGCCAACTAAATCGGCGGAACAAGGGGATTAAGAATTCCCCTTCTTATTCCATTCAAGCAGAGAGTTAAGATTTGGAAATGACTCAGAAATCCCCTTCAAACGGAAGTTTATGGCCTTATATATATATATATATATATATATATATATATATATATATATATATATATATATATATATATATATATATATCAATAAAGCACATTACATATGTGAAAACATGAATCATTTTTTTTTTTTTTTTTTTTTTTTTTTTTTTACCCCGACCGGGACTCGAACCTAGGACTTATGATTACTAAGTCAAGGCGCTACCACTACACCACAGAAGGTTAAAAGGAATCCAACCTTATAGCTTATATCTGCTATACTTAGGAATGAACGCATTCTAACTGAATGCCACTATGTTCATATTACAGATTCCCCAACCTCACTCGTGGCTTCATTTTAGCATTTAATTCAATTCCCAATCTCATTCGGGCCATGAAATTATCAATAAAGCACATTACATATGTGAAAACATGAATCATTTTTTACCCCGACCGGGACTCGAACCTAGGACTTATGATTACTAAGTCAAGGCGCTACCACTACACCACAGAAGGTTAAAAGGAATCCAACCTTATAGCTTATATCTGCTATACTTAGGAATGAACGCATTCTAACTGAATGCCACTATGTTCATATTACAGATTCCCCAACCTCACTCGTGGCTTCATTTTAGCATTTAATTCAATTCCCAATCTCATTCGGGCCATGAAATTATCAATAAAGCACATTACATATGTGAAAACATGAATCATTTTTACCCCGACCGGGACTCGAACCTAGGACTTATGATTACTAAGTCAAGGCGCTACCACTACACCACAGAAGGTTAAAAGGAATCCAACCTTATAGCTTATATCTGCTATACTTAGGAATGAACGCATTCTAACTGAATGCCACTATGTTCATATTACAGATTCCCCAACCTCACTCGTGGCTTCATTTTAGCATTTAATTCAATTCCCAATCTCATTCGGGCCATGAAATTATCAATAAAGCACATTACATATGTGAAAACATGAATCATTTTTTACCCCGACCGGGACTCGAACCTAGGACTTATGATTACTAAGTCAAGGCGCTACCACTACACCACAGAAGGTTAAAAGGAATCCAACCTTATATCTTATATCTGCTATACTTAGGAATGAACGCATTCTAACTGAATGCCACTATGTTCATATTACAGATTCCCCAACCTCACTCGTGGCTTCATTTTAGCATTTAATTCAATTCCCAATCTCATTCGGGCCATGAAATTATCAATAAAGCACATTACATATGTGAAAACATGAATCATTTTTTACCCCGACCGGGACTCGAACCTAGGACTTATGATTACTAAGTCAAGGCGCTACCACTACACCACAGAAGGTTAAAAGGAATCCAACCTTATAGCTTATATCTGCTATACTTAGGAATGAACGCATTCTAACTGAATGCCACTATGTTCATATTACAGATTCCCCAACCTCACTCGTGGGGAATCTGTAATATGAACATAGTGGCATTCAGTTAGAATGCGTTCATTCCTAAGTATAGCAGATATAAGCTATAAGGTTGGA
>JAXCGZ010002137.1:47500-50000 GCA_037179515.1 Halocaridina rubra
ACATACGACCTCTGCACACAAACAAAGGCCTTTTGTCTGCATCCGGAGGGTATACTTCGCCTCCCTGCATCTGCAGGCGATTGCAATCTCTCCCATGGGTAAAAGGGACTGGTTTGTAACAATCAAATTTGAAAATTGCAGGTCGGGGCTGCCTGTAAATAGGGTGGTAATGTAAAGTATGTGTCTACACCATTAGATTATTATTCCAAGATTCTTAGGACTTAGCTGAGAAACTGATACATAACATTATTCTACCGGTCTCTAACTAATTCTTTGTAACTACTCATGGCGGTCGGCGGGTTTCGTGGGCGTCACTGCCACCTGGCACTTTTAGGCATGTCTGAAATGCCTTGTGAAACTATAGGCATCTCTAATTATGCCCTGCGACAGGGGTCCACATAGACCCTGGGGGGTCCATGTAAAATTCCTGGGGGTCCATAGGCAAAATATCACAAATTGGGGGTCCACAGTGATATTTTGGTGGTCCATGAAGCAATTCCACTTCAGAACAACGGTTTTTATTACTAAAAATAAAATTCCCATTGTAATTTACACCATAATGAAATAAGTAGAGAATATATATGAATGATTCTTTCTCACTTTATTTCTTTTATAATTCCTGTTGACCTATCTACTCACCCATCGGTCAGTGGCAAAAACAAACGAGGGTGAAAATCTCTTAACTTTTCTCAGGAAACAGGCAGCGAGCTTTAATGTTTATTTTCAGGGCAAATATCTATCTTCCTTAGCGCGGTCTCTGACCTTTGATCGGCAACGACAAAGGTCAAAGAGATTGAGCTTATCGAGGAAGGATTAATGGCATTAAGCTCTTCAGTAGCAGGGATGATTTCTGGTACAATTATTATCAATCAGTGCCTATAAAAAGTCGACATGACCCAAACAGTTCACCTACGGACCGTCCCTTGGACAAGGGCCCGTGCCAACACAAGGTTGGCTTTAATCTCAAACAACAAACATAACACTTCAGTTTTATGTTGAACGCCATCGGGGCCAGGTAAGAGATATTAAAAAGTTCATAGTACATACAAACTTACGTTAATTTTTCTGAAATTCCCTGCTTCAGTATTAAAATCTTTTATTCAGTTTGAAAGACTGTAGGAAAAAAATAGCTAAATATTAACAGTTTTAATACAAATTTGAAACTCCAATTTATAACTTGGTGCTTATCTGATATATATAAGCTTTGAGAAATATAAAGATATCCATAAAATTTAATTGTAGAATAATTTATTTGCACTAGATTAATTTTCATTCAAAATAAAGCATAATCTTTTACTATTTCTTTGATTGTTAATAGAATCCCTTTACCTTTTGTTAGTGAAAACTAGAATAAGCTTGTCTTTTGTCGAATAGCTATGAAGGGGTCCACCAAAAAGAAAAAAAAAAGAAATAAGGGAAAAGGGGTCCATGTGTAAAAAAAAGGTTGAGAACCACTGGCCTACATCTACACCGATGCTCTAGCGTATTCGTTGAACTTCTCTCACTATCCCCTCACCGTCACATCTAGCAAGTCACGACATTCCCCATCTCCCTTTCTTTTTCTTGTCTTTAATTTATTCTTGATGCCTGGGCCCGATAAGAGCACTTTTCTTTGCCCGTCCCGGTGTTGCCTTCATAAAAAAAATATGTACTTACCAATGGTGTGAATGGGTGAAAAATGGCCAAGGAAGAATCTTTTCTCGTTGGGGCTCGCGAGACCAAGGTTGAAGACTCAATGTAATAAGGACGGGTGAAATCCACAACTGTTTCTCTTATGTCTGCAAAATAAGTAATGAATACATTGACTTGAAAAACAGCGACCCCATGGGAACCTTGAAATAACTGTGATAGAGAAAGAGAGGAAAACTAGATAGAAAAAGTACTTAATACATAGAGATATGTATAAATAGGTGTAAGCAATAGAGACAAAGCCTTACCTGTGATGGTGATTTCATCTATTGCAACGTGCGCCCTATGGTTAGCAACCATGCCTATCATTCCGCTTACGTTGCCATTGGCCTCCGGACCACCCCACCGCCCGTCCTCCGGTACAACCACGCGGTACCTACAGGGGATTATTATTATTATTATTATTATTATTATTATTATTATTATTATTATTATTATTATTATTATTATTATTATTATTATTATTATTATTGGTGTTGTTTTTGTTGTTGTTATAATTACAACTATTACTAGTGTTACTGTTACTGTTGTTACTGCTAATAATATATATATATATATATATATATATATATATATATATATATATATATATATATATATATATATATATATATATATATATATATATATATATATATATATATATATATATATATATATATATAATGCATATATAGATAGATAGATAGATAGATTGAAAGGTGGATAATAGATGGCTTGATAAATTGATAGAAAGATAGATAGATAGATAGATAGCATATATCACTTACGTAAAGTTCAAGCGACGACTGAGTGCCGTGATGACCTGTAA
>JAXCGZ010002137.1:55000-57500 GCA_037179515.1 Halocaridina rubra
AGATGCTGGAAACAAGCAAATGTGATACCTATCTTCAAAAAGGGAAGGAGAGATACGGCTCTGAACTATAGACCAGTTTCCTTGACCAGCATTGTTTGCAAAGTTATGGAGAAACTACTAAGGAAACATATCTCTCTTCACTTGGAATCCTTCAACTTTTTGTCAGTGAGGCAACATGGCTTCAGAGAAGGTAGATCAACAGTAACAAACTTAGAATTTTATGATGAGGTAAGCCAAATCTTACAGGAAAGAGAGGGCTGGGCAGATTGCATATTCCTAGACTTCCAGAAAGCGTTTGACACTGTTCCACATGGGAGACTTATTAGGAAGCTGCAATCAATGGCTAGAATAGGTGGAAATGTTTTGGAATGGATAAAAACTTACTTAGAAGGAAGGGAACAGAGGGTTAGAGTAAGACACTCAGTGTCTGAATGGAGAAGAGTTAGTAGTGGAGTTCCACAGGGTTCAGTTTTAGGGCCACTTTTGTTCCTTGTATATGTAAATGACCTACCAGAGTCTGTAAATTCATTCATCAATATGTTTGCAGATGATGCAAAGATTGTGAAGAAAGTAAAAAACGAGAACAATGGTAGAGAACTTCAGGAGGATCTAAATAATCTGCATGAGTGGTCAGAAAAGTGGCTAATGAAATTCAATACTTCAAAATGTAAGGTAATGAGAATGGGTACAAGTGCAAGAAGGCCCAAGCTTGACTACTCGGTGGCTGGAGTACAACTTCAAGAGACAGAAAATGAGAGAGATCTAGGAGTAAACATACTGGCAGATTTGTCTCCAGAAATACATATAAATGGCATAGTAAGGGAAGCATATGCATTCTTATCAAATGTAAGGGTAGCCTTCAGGCACATGGACAAGGAAATGTTCAGAAATATTTATGTAACCTATGTGAGGCCAAAACTCGAATATGCAGCCCCCTTTTGGAATCCGCACTTGAAAAAGCACACAGCTAAGCTTGAAAAAGTTCAAAGACATGCCACGAAACTGGTGCCAGAAATACGCAATCTCAGTTATGATGAGAGGCTGAGGGAATTAGACTTACCATCACTGGAAGCTAGAAGAGTGAGGGGGGATATGGTGACAGTCTTTAAATTCCTTCATGGTTATGATAGAGTGGATAGGGATCGATATTTTGATATGGCTGGCTCTAGAACTAGAGGTCATAGTTTGAAACTTCGTAAGAAAACTTCTTTGCAGGATGTAAGGAAATACTTTTTCAGTGTAAGAGTAGTTGATAATTGGAATTGGCTAAGCGAGGAGGTAGTTAATGCTATCTCAATCCATAGTTTTAAGGACAGGTATGATAAGTATCACTAAGTCTAAAATGGAAGCGATCAGGAGACGGGAAGATACGAGCTTTGGGCTCTTTCCCGTAAACACAATTAGGTAATCACAATTAGGTAATCACATACATACATACATACATACATACATACATACATACATACACACATACATACATACATATATGTAAACATATATATATATATATATATATATATATATATATATATATATATATATATATATATATATATATATATATATATATATATATATATATATATGTATATATATATATATATATATATATATATATATATATATATATATATATATATATATATATATATATATATATATGTATGTATTTGTTTATGTATATATATATATATATATATATATATATATATATATATATATATATATACATATATATACATATATATATATATATATATATATATATATATATATATATATATATATATATATATATATAGATAGATAGATAGATAGATAGATAGATATATGTGTGTGTGTGTGTGTGTGTTAATTTATTATTATTATTATTATTATTATTATTATTATTATTATTATTATTATTATTATTATTATTATTAATATTATTGTTGTTGATTTTTATTATTATTATTATTATTATTATTATTATTATTATTATTATTATTATTATTATTATTATTATTATTATTATTATTATTATTATAACAGCGACAAAGGCATAAAACAGCAGGATAACAGGCCATTATCTCGGTCATTTTGTATTATAGACCGAAGATATATTCTCTCTGGGTCATTTAATATGGAAATAAGATACATAGTTTGTTGACAACTATGTCATCATGACTACTCAAGTATGCGCCTGTCATATACATACATATGTACACGCACATACACACACACACACACACACACACACACACACACACATACACACGAAACTGGTGCCAGAAATACGCAATCTCAGTTATGATGAGAGGCTGAGGGAATTAGACTTACCATCACTCGAAGCTAGAAGAGTGAGGGGGGATATGGTGACAGTCTTTAAATTCCTTCATGGTTATGATAGAGTGGATAGGGATCGATATTTTGATATGGCTGGCTCTAGAACTAGAGGTCATAGTTTGAAGCTTCGTAAGAAAACTTGTTTGCAGGATGTAAGGAAATACTTTTTCAGTGT
>JAXCGZ010002137.1:62500-75000 GCA_037179515.1 Halocaridina rubra
CGAAGAGAGAGAGAATCCAGATTAGAAGCAAGAGAAGGATCATTAATGAGTCTGACTGACTTAGATTCAACCCTATCAAGAAGATAAGTAAAGGAAGAAGCACCCCAGATGTGTGAGCAGTATTCTAAGCAGGGACAGATAAATTTTAAGTAACTGCAAAGAGGAAAAGTAATGACGAAAACGAAACAAAAGCCCCAATTTTTTTGGATGAAGATTTAGAAATTTGTATTATGTGATTCCTCCAAGAAAAGTTAGAGGCTATATGGATTCCTAATATGTTGATAGAGTTAAGAGGGTAAATTTCATTAGTTTCGAAGACAATAGGTTATCAGGAGGAGAAGAAGATAAAGAGATAGCCAGAAAGAGTGTCTTGGAGGCAATGAATTTAACTAAATTTTGAGTGCCCCACTCAGATACTCTCTGCAAATCGGAGTTAAGTGTAGAAGAAAGAGTGATACGAGATTGATTACGAGTAACAGAGGAGGGTTTTGAAGAAAAGGCAGAGGAAAAGTGAAGGGTAGAATCGTCAGCAAAGGCATGAAGAAGAGAGGAAGATGGGGATTGTAGAAGATCATTGATGAAGAGAAGGAAGAGAGTAGGTGAAAGAACAGAGTCCTGTGGAACACCACTGGTAACAGAGAAAGGGCTAGATGTCGCGCCATCAACAACTACAGATATAGAACGGTCAGTACGAATACTGGAAATCAGAGAACAGAAAGAAGGGGTAAAGCCATAGGCAGGGAGTTTGGCGAACAGAGCCTTGTGCCAGACTCTGTCAAAAGCCTTAGAGATATCAAAGGCGACGACAAAGGATTCCCCATAGTTCCTCAGAGAAGATGAGTAAGATAGGACAGGAGATCACCAGTGGATCTTGCCTTGCAGAAGCCGTACTGGTGATTGGAGATATGTGAGTTACATTCAAGTTGTTTCAAGAAGTGAGCATTGAGCAAAGTTTCGAAAACTTTAGCAATAGAGGAGGTTAGGGCAATACGTTGGTAGTTAGAAGGGATAGAGCAGTCACCCTTCTTAGAAACAGGTTGAACTACAGCATGCTTCCAAGATGAAGGATAGATACTGGTTGACAGAATGAGGCGAAAAAGACGGCAAAGCACTGGAGCCAGTTCTTCTGCAGACTCCTTAAGGAACCTTGCAGGGATACCATTGGGACCAGATGACTTGTTCATCTTTAGCGAGCGAAGAACCTTATGAGCTTTGCGTGAAGAAAGGATAAGGGAGGGCATAGGGTTAGAGAGGGGAAAAGACTGAGGAACAGGTGCGTTGCAATCGTTGATAGAAAAGTTGGCAGAAAAATGAGAGCCAAAGAGAGTGGCTTTTTCAGTGGGAGAGCAGGCTATAGAACCATCAGAACGAATGAGAGGGGGAAAGCTTAAGTTACAGAAGTTTTTGGAGAGGTTATTAGCTAAGGACCAGAAGCATTTGTCAGTGGGAGAGGAGTTAAGGTCATCAACTTTCCTTCTTATAAAGGAAGCCACAGACCTTCGAATCTGAGCAGCTATAATAAAAGCAGAGTGAGTTAAATTGGAAAGAGAGGCTACGTAAGATCGGTGAGCCCGATTCCTAGTCTTGATAGCCATGGAGCAGGCATGGTCAAACCAAGGTTTAGGGGGAGAGAAAGTTTTTGTAGAAGAGGGGTTGTACACCTCCATTCCCGTGGTCATGATTTTGGCAACTTTTAGAGCTACCTGATCAGGGTTGCGGGACTGAAAGCAGTAGTCATCCCATGGGAAGTCAAAGAGAAAGTTACGCAAATTTTCATGTTGGGTACGCTCGAAGTGCCAAAGGCGGCGCTGAGTAGGAGGGTTTGGTGGTGGGGGAGAGAAAATGGAAGAGACTGAGATCATAGAGTGGTCAGATTTACCAAGAGGGGAAAGACCAGGATAAGAGTAGTTTGAAGGGTTAGAAGTAAAAAATAGGTCAAGATTGTTTGCAGCATGTTCATGACGATCAGGAACGCGAGTAGGATGTTTGATAATTTCCTCCAGATCGTGAGTAATAGAGAAAGCAAGGGCCTTGCTTCCTCCCACATCAGTGTTTGAAGAATGAAGCCACTCACTGTGGTGTACATTGAAGTCTCCAATGTAGAGAACTTCGGCATGTGGGTGAGAAGATAGCAAGGACTCATGGCACGAGGATAGATATTCAAAGAAAGACACAAACTCGGTGGAGTTTGGAGAATAGTAGCAAAAGCAAAGGAAGATAGTGGTAGTGGAGAGATAGACTTTTAGCCAGAAAACATCAAAGTCAGGAGATTCAAGGTCCATGAGCCTCACATTAGGGGTGTTAGTTTTGCAGTATGCAACACTAACACAGATTATGGTGAGAGATTAGGAATGGATCAGTGGAAGCATGTATGGACAGCTGGGTTTCAGATAGGAGGCGGAGGTTAGGGATTAAAGTGCCCAAATGCTGTTCCACAGACGAAAGATTAGAGTTCAGTCCACGAATGCTAGAATAGTGAAGAGTGAAAGAAGCAAATGTATTGGGTGGTGAAAGGTTAAGAGCAGAACCATTACTACCACCAGGCGTGTCTGCCCTCAAGCCAATAGTGGAGTCAACGCGATCCCCGGAGATTCTTCGCACCCCTCTATGCCGGGTACTGGGGGCCATTAGTTGTGAACCTTCCATAAATAGTAACGAATGTGAGGAAAAAGAAAGTAAAAGAGACAGATGTGGGAATGTTGTGAATTGTCAAATGTAATGGAATAGCGAGAGATGTGTAATGAATACACCAGATTATTCAGTGTAGATGTAGGCATGAGGAAAGAACCGTCCTGAAGGAAGACTCAACCTGGAACTGTCTGGACCAGTCCTAGTTGCATCCTAATACCTTCAGTCGTAGTCTTTCAACGGGCGGCTGGTGCCATGGCCAACCTACTCTTAACTTGATACGAGAGAGAGAGAGAGAGAGAGAGAGAGAGAGAGAGAGAGAGAGAGAGAGAGAGAGAGAAGCATATTTGGATATACAGAATTTGCGAGACATGACCCCGTCTGCCGCACCCCGTTGTATTTGCGGCTTTGAGGCTGTTTTCATCTTCAGTGTCTCTATTTCTGTCGTGAGTGGTGGATGTGCTCGCTCCTCTCCAGTCTGGCCTTGACTGAAAACTCGGGAACTTGAAAATGTATTGACTCGTTCAATACCTATAAACATTTTATGGTTTCTTATTTAATTAGAGTTTATTACACGAGCTATGGCGGTGCGGAGGTAAGAGGGAATGCTAATTAGATTTACATTTTTGTTAGTAAAATTACATTTATTTATTAATTTAGCTGTCTCTTAGGTTCGTATATGCATGTTTTTATGAGTATGTGTATGTAAATATGTAAGTTAAGTGTCCTACAATATACAGCGGGTTACTTTTTTATTAATTGATGTATATTTTTGTTAGAATGTATAGTTGATTTATGTAAACTACAATATACAGCTTTTAGGTTTCATAATACGCATATTTAATGAACTATATATGTATGTGTTTTTGTATATATAATTATATTATTCATACTACGGACTATTACTTGTTAAGTATAATGATTACCTTTTTGTTAATGAGTCATATGTATGTATGTGGTGTTTGAATTTAAAATTAATTTATGCAGATTGCAGTTAGTTTGATTTTCTTTTTTAAATATCTTTTTTTTTATGACTGTAGAACAGATTATTAATTGATTCTTCTCCTTTTTTTTCACTTTTTAGTATATTCTATCTCTCCCATTTGATTCTCTCCTTTTTATTGAGTCTCTTTTTATTAGATTATCTGTCTCTTTAGTAATTATCTTTTTCTCTTTCTCTATTTAATGTCTTTAAATTGACTCTCTCTCTCTCTCTCTCTCTCTCTCTCTCTCTCTCTCTCTCTCTCTCTCTCTCTCTCTCTCTCTCTCTCTCTCTCTCTCTCTCTCTCTCTCTCTCTCTCTCTCTCTCTCTCTCTCTCTCTCTCTCTCTCTCTCTCTCAAGTAATTCTTTTTTCATCTTTTTTGCATTGATTCTCTCTCTCTCTCTCTCTCTCTCTCTCTCTCTCTCTCTCTCTCTCTCTCTCTCCTCTCTCTCTCTCTCTCTCTCTCTCTCTCTCAAGTAATTCTCTTTCCCATCTCTTTGTATTGATTTTGTCTTTTAATTGACTCTCTCTATCTGTCTATCTGTCTGTCTCTCTATCTATCTATCTATCTCTCCATTCCTGCTCCCATTTCCTTAGTGATTGTAGCATAGAAGCTATTTACGAATTCTCATATGGAATCGAACTCTTGACTTCGTGAGCAGAGTCTAGTAAAAATTTATATAGTAGATTCTCAGGCTGTTCTTTGCAGTTTTTCTACGCCAGATTCTCTCAGTAATATTTGATTAGAGGGTCCAGTAACTTATTTTGTGAAGTTTCTCTACGCCATACCCACCCGTCCCAGTTTACAGCACTGATCAAGTACATAAACATATATATTTACCTGATTGGAGGGTACATAAACTTGTTATGGTAAATATTCAATTTCATCCCCCCCCCCAAAAATGAAAGGAAAATATTAAACAATCTAATATATCTAAAACAAAGGAATTGTGAGGTAATTCAACTAACCTAACCAGACCTAACCTAACCTAATACTATACATGTCATCATATTTTTCCCCAATTAGGGAAGTAAAATATGAATAAACACTATTGAAAAAATATCTGAAGCAACGAAAAAAACAAACAATAATTTCATTAATCAATGCATTTCCGAACTGGGTATTCAACAACCTTATAAAACCTAACCTAACCTAACCTAGCCAGATATAATACATTTTATAAGATTTTCTCCTAAGTTGGGACGTATAGTGAATATTCACCAGCAATGAATATTAAATATGTTGGCCTAATCTCAACTAACTTAACCAGATCTAACAAATTATTATTATTATTATTATTATTATTATTATTATTATTATTATTATTATTATTATTATTATTATTATTATATTTATTATTATTATTATTATTATTATTATTATTATTATTATTGTTATTATTATTATTATTATTATATATATATATATATATATATATATATATATATATATATATATATATATATATATATATATATATATATATATATATATATATACATATATATATATATATATATATATATATATATATATATATATAGATATAGATATAGATATATATATATATATATATATATATATATATATATATATATATATATATATATATATATATATATATATATATATATATATTCTTTCCTATTTGAGGGTGGGACAGTAACCACATTCGCTTGCTTCATTTGAGACCTGTCCAGTTAGCAGGGTCAAAGAGTATGCTAATAAATGCTAGGGGATAATAGTAAAACAGAATCTGCCCATGTTCTGATTACGATAAGGTGAGACTATTACCTCATGCATTCCTTTCATATTGTATTTACTTATTTGTTGTAATGCAAAAGATATAGTTTTAGATAATGTTGATATCCCCGTCACGGTCTGAGGTTAGCAAGGGCATGCACTCAGGGTAACGATTACATCTGCCAAAACAAGTCCTTCGAAAGAATGTATTGATATATAAGTGATTATATTTGTGTAAACTTTCACGGATGAATGATTAGGTTAGGTTAGGTAAACTTATTATTAGTTTACTAGTAATTGTTTTTGATTTAAAATAAAAAATAAAAACCTGTTGTATCTCTTACAGGTTAAGTTAGGTAGAGTTAAATCAGGTGAGCATTTTTTTTACTCGAAAATGGAATTAATCTATAGCATAAATAATAAGCTATAATAATTATTTCATGGTTAGGTTCGGTTAGGTAAAGTTATGTAGATATATTGTTTATTAGAATACTCAGTAAGGTAAGAAATTAGTAATGACCTGTAATGATAACTTCCAGGTTAGGTTAAGTAAATTTGGTTAGGTAAACAAATATTGTGTATATTATCAATAGAAAAGTTAAATGGTTATTCTTTTAGGCTAGGTTAACATACTGTTCACTAGAATCGATCCCTGTCATAGATAGATAGATAAATAGATAGATGGGTAGAGAGAGAATGCAATTAACAAGATTCAATGAAGTCTTTTTAACAGTCATAGTAATAAGCTATAATGCTTATTTAATAACTATTTTTACAATTAGATCGTTTGACAAAGTATCGGTGTATAAAGATCAAAATTATCATACAAATTTTTTTTATTTAATCAGTTTAGTTTTAGTTAGATATCTCAGTGTTAAGAAGTGTGGGCAATTCCACAAAATAAATGCTCTTTTCTCTCCGTCTTCAACTTTTCCTTGTCCCACGTGGGGTCTCTAATTTGAACAGCAGCCTTGATGTTTCACTTCTGTCTGTTCAATATGATTAATTTGCCTACGAAGCAGGCTGGCCAAACTTGTCCTTTTTCGCATGAATATCCAGTTGCTTAAAAAGAAAATCCGTTCTTTTTTATCCACAAACGTCTGGCAACCCTGATACTAACTGTATTTTGAATCAGGGTTACCAGAGTGTGAGCATAAAAAAGGACATCCTCGAAAATAAAAAGGACACGTGGAAAAAAAAAAAAAACATAAGCCTGGCAACCCTACTCGAAGGGGAAGCAAGAAACATCGGAGTACTTTAACCCTTACGAGTATATTTATCTACTCATCTTCAGAGGTCTGTTTGTTGAATATATTATTCTGTCTTAAGTTCGTCAGCGTCATATTTAGCACTATGCAATACATCAGTTAATTTTCTTTGGATATTCGTTTTTTCCTGTTCATTTTTATCTCAATAAAAAAGAATTTTGACTGTAAATGTTTGTTGTCATACACCAAACCAAAACGCACGAAATTAAAACCAATAAACAAGAATAATTTCAATTATCATTTTGTTTCTGAAATGAGGTTCAACTACTCCAGTTAATCTAAATTAACCTAACTTAGACCAGTATACTAAATTTCATTAGATTTTTTATTAAATGGTCGTATAATACTGGAGGTGAACCAGGCTAACTTAACCAAACCTAACCTAACCTTTTTTCCTGGCTAACCAAACTTAACCTAACAAAAATTAACTAAACTTATAAAATTATTCAATTTTTCATAGTGGTTTGTGAAAGTAAGCAGATACCAAATTTTGTTTATTTATATAGAAGGGCCATAATCCCCTTTATAAGGGGAGTGGCGGAATCAAAGCAAAACCTTGACTCATTGCCGGAGACATACTCTGTACTTTTTTGACCTACTGGGTGTGTCGTACGTCAGCCAGCCGCATTGTCGTACATTTGTCGTACACGTAATTTTTCAAGGTATGTGTACGCCAGAAGTATCTATTTTGACCAAAGTTAATTATGTTAAACTAATTAAACTAAACAGTTAATTATAACTAATGTTAGTCGATTATAACTTATCTGTAACAGAAGATAGGAAATATTGATGGGAGAGAGTTAAGTTTAGCGTAAATTGCTTTCAAACGCTTCAGAGAGAGAGAGAGAGAGAGAGAGAGAGAGAGAGAGAGAGAGAGAGAGAGAGAGAGAGAGAGAGAGAGAGAGAGAGAGACTGTGGAAATATTTTATTTATATATTTATTCTGTAATTATATATGTATATTTATTTCTTCGCAAATTATTTGTAGTTTTATGTGACACTGTGAAGCCCCATTTGATTGGCGATGGACGTAAACAAGTTGGAGCTTGGGAATTAAGGCTGGATGCCCTTCCTAACGGTCCGTAGAGGGATGAAGCACGTAATTAGTGTGCTAATGCGCTGCCAGCTGAACCACATTAGGAGGAAGGGAAGAGAGAAACCTCTCAGTTATCTGCTGAAACTAGAGAATGAACACATTCTGCTAAATGTCAGTATTTATTTTACTCTCTCTTCCCAACCTCTCGTAGCTTGTTTTCACATTTAATTAAAATCCTCGCTATATAGGTATGAATAGTGGTTTTATAAACACATTATATGGTAAAACGTGAAACATATTTTTGCCTCTGGCGAAGATTCGAAGCTAAGGCGAATTCATTCATACATATATACATGCATGTATACATTCATACATACATACATGCATTCACACATGCATACATACAAACAGTATATATATATATATATATATATATATATATATATATATATATATATATATATATATATATATATATTTTTTTTTTTTTTTTTTTTTTTTTTTTTTAATATCCCTTCACATCTGAGAAGTCACAATACTCCCACCTATGCCCCTTTTTTACTTTAAGCTTACTTCGTGCACAGGCTCGATGAGGGCAGATTTATTCATTTTTTTGGCCCGTCCTGGTGTCACAATCATAATATATATATATATATATATATATATATATATATATATATATATATATATATATATATATATATATATATATATATATATATATATATATATATATATATATATATATATATATATATATATATATATATATATATATATATATATAATGTAGACGAAGAAGAAGATATATATATACATGCATGTATACATTCATACATACATACAGACATTCACACATGCATACATACAAACAGTATATATATATATATATATATATATATATATATATATATATATATATATATATATATATATATATATATATATATATATATATATATATATTGTTTTTAATGTCCCTTCACATCTGAGAAGTCACAATACTCCCATCTCTGCCCCTTTTTTACTTTAAGTTTACTTCGTGCACAGGCTCGATGAGGGCAGATTTATTCATTTTTTTGGCCCGTCCTGGTGTCACAATCATAATATATATATATATATATATATATATATATATATATATATATATATATATATATATATATATATATATATATATATATATATATATATATATATATATATATATATATGATGTAGACGGAGAAGAAGACATATATATATATATATATATATATATATATATATATATATATATATATATATATATATATATATATATATATATATATATATATATATATATATATATAAAGTAAAAGGCAAGTATTACAGAGTCTTGGGCGCGGTGCGCTGTTAGTCTGGTCTGTGTCTTGTGTGTTGTATAAAAGAATTAAGGTCATTAAAGACAAGAGAAAAACTAAAAGAAGAAGAAGAAGAAGAAGAGAAGAAGAAGAAGAAGAAGAAGAAGAAAAGAACGAGAAGGAGGAGGGGTTATGGTGCAGATGGAAGAAGAGAGGAAGATGATAAAAATATTGTATATATCCATAAAGAAGGAACTAAAATATGAAGTATTTATATCTTCAAATAATAATTATAATAATACATACATACATATACCTTGGCTGTTTCCCCCTTTAATTGGGGGGTAGCCGACATCAAGAAAGGAAAACAAATAGGGGGATTACTTTGCTCTATGGGCAATGACGAGGGAGCTAGCGATCGTTCACATGGCACTGCTGGAGTGCCACAGCCCATCCTCCTGGCTCTTCCACAACCTGTGTCGCTTCACAACTGCCAGCTCCTCCTACTGCCCCTACCACAGGGCTATCTCTGTAAGATGCAGCCCCGTGGTAACAGCAGATGCCCATCAGAGCCGCGTCACAATCGCTCGCCACTCATTCCTATTCCTAGCACGCTCGCTTGCTTCCCTCACATCCATCCTCCTATCATTCAGGGCTCTCCTTACTCCATCCATCCATCCAAACCTAGGTCTCCCTCTAGCATTTCTCCCATCAACTCTCGCATTCAAAACCTTTTTCAGCAGCCTTTCATCATCCATCCTTTCCACATGGCCAAACCATCTCAGAACATTCATATCTACTCTGGCTGCAATTTCTCTCCTCACACCCGTTCTTGCTCTCACCACTTCATTCCTAACCCTATCCAATCTAGATACACCAATCATACTCCTCAGGCATTTCATCTCAAACACATTTAGTTTCCGTCTCTCACTTACTTTCATACCCCATAACTCTGATCCATACATCACAGTTGGCACAACCACTTTCTCATACAAAACTTTCTTAACATTCATTTCCAACCCACTATTCTTCATCACTCCTTTCAATGCACCCAACACTTTACATCCTTCATTCACTCTGTGACACACATCTGCTTCCACTCCACCATTTGCAGCTATAACCGAGCCTAAATACTTAAACTGATTAACCTCCTCAAGTGTCTCTCCATTCAACATAACATTCAATCCAGCGCCATCCTCATTTCTTGTACACCTCATAACCTTACTCTTTCCCACATTCACTCGCAGCTTCCTTCTCTCACACACCATTCCAAATTCGGACACTAACTGACACAGCTTTTCCTCTGAATCTTCCACCACCACAGTATCATCTGCAAACAGCAACTGATTCAGCTCCCACTCGTTATCATCCCCATCTACCATTCTCAAACCTCGACCACGCACTCGCTCATTCACCTCTCTTACAACTCCATCAATATACAAATTGAACAGCCATGGTGACATCACACATCCCTGTCTCAGTCCCACACTCACTGGAAACCACTCACTCACTTCATTCCCTACCCTAACACAAGCTCTACTACCCTCATACAAACTCTTCACTGCATGCAACAATTTACCATTGATTCCATATAATCTCAAAACATTCCACATAGCCTCTCTATCAACTCTATCATATCCAAAAATGCAAAATACACATCCTTACCCTTTGCTAAATATTTCTCACATAACTGCCTAACTATAAAATTCTGATCTATACAACCTCTACCTCTCCTAAAACCACTCTGCACTTCTGCGATCACATATTCTGTCTTATCCCTAATCCTATTAACCAGTATCCTACCATACACTTTTCCTACCACACTCAACAAACTTATACCCCTAAAATTACTACATTCATACATATCTCCCTTACCTTTGTAGAGGGGCACTATACAGGCAATCACCCAATCCACTGGCACCAATGACAACATAAAGCATATATTAAACACTCTCACTAACCATTCCAATGCAGTCACACCCCCTTCTTTCAACATCTCCGCTCTCACACCATCCATTCCAGGTGCTTTACCTGCTTTCGCTTCATACAATGCCCTTTTCACCTCCTCTCTTGTAATCTCTCTCTCATTTTCATCTCCCATTACTGGCCCTTGAACCCCTCCCACTGCCACTATAGCTGCTTCTCTATCTTCCTCAACATTCAGCAAGCACTCAAAATATTCTGCCCATCTTTTCCTTGCATCGTTCCCTCTTAACATCTGTCCATTCACATCTTTCACTGTCTCTTCCATCCTCGATCCACCCTTCCTTGCTCTCTTCACTTCTTTCCAAAACTTCTTTTTATTCTCCTCATATGACCTACTAAAATCCTGTCCCCACCTAACATTTGCCAACCTCTTCTCTTCCTCTACCTTCTGCTTGGTTTCCACATTTTTCTCCCTATATCTTTCATACTTCTCCCTACTTTTACACTGCAGCCATTCCTCAAAAGCCCTCTTTTTCTCTTCCACCTTCATTTTCACCTCTTCATTCCACCACTCGCTGCCCCTCCTCATGCCACCTCCAACAAACCTCTTTCCACACACATCACTTGCATGTCCCACAAAACATTCTTTCATCAACCCCCATTCCTCCCCTAACTCCCCAACTTCTCTTTCTTTCACCCTGTCATATGCCACTCTCAACCTGTCCTGATATTCCTGTCTCTTCTCTGGCTTTTTCAACTCTTCCACCTTCACTATTTCCCTTCTACATCCCCCCACACTATTTCCCCACTCTTTTGCTACTACCACTTTTGCTTCAACCAAAAAATGATCAGACATCCCAGCAGCCACACCCCTGAATGCATGTACATCTTTCACTCTACCAATCATGCTCTTTGCTACCAACACATAATCCATCAATGCTCTTTCTTTCACTCTTCCATTTGCCACTCTCATCCATGTATACTTATTTATTAACTTCTTCTTAAATAAACTATTACCTATCACCAACTCTTGCTCCACACACATATCTAACAGTCTCTCGCCACTCTCATTCCCTCCTGGTACCCCATACTTTCCTACAACACCTTCTATCTCTCCATCACCCACTCTGGCATTCAAGTCACCCAACACAACTACATAGTTCCTTCTACTCAGACCATCCACACATCTAGTTAACTCATTCCAGAATTCATCCTGCTCTTCCTCACTTCTCTCACATCCTGGCCCATACTCACTAACAAAAGCCCAACATTCCCTTCCTATCCTAACCCTCACCCACATCAGCCTAGATGACACTTTTTTACATTCCACCACCTGATTTACCATCCATTCACTCAGCAATAATGCCACACCTTCTCTTGCTCTCCCCCTTTCAACCCCAGACACCCTACCCGTCACATCACCAAATGCCACTTCTCCTTTTCCTTTCATCTTCGTCTCACACAATGCCAATACATACATCCTCCTCTTACCAAACATATATCCAATCTCACATCTTTTGCTCTCTATCGTACTACAACCACACACATTTAGACACCCCAAAACTAGAGTTTGGGGAGAAGTTATTCTCCC
>JAXCGZ010002137.1:82500-97966 GCA_037179515.1 Halocaridina rubra
CCCATATTTCTCACAAAAGATGTCATACATTTCTTGTACAGATTTATTGTAAAATAAGGTTCTCCAGTCAATAACTGCAAAAAGCTCATTCATTTTGATGTAATCTCCTTTCCGATAGTTCCTCCTCATGTCCTCAGTGCCTCTACTCTCAGGAAGAATATCTTCAATGATATACTCCATCAACAACACACAGTGGTCACTCTTTCCAATTGGTGGTTCATACTCAATTTTTTCAATATCCAACACATTATCTGTGAACACTAGATCAAGTAGTGATGGCTCATCCCCACCCCTGGCCCTTGTTGGTTCCATTACATGTTGGTGTAGGAAATTCCCTTGTATGCAATCTAGGAATCTTGCCCCGAATGAGTCCTCACCACTGTGTGGGTCAAGATTCATCCAATCTATCTCTTTATGATCAAAGTCTCCCATAATCAAAATCCTACATTTTTTTCCCCGTGCCATGTTAACAACTTTGTTTATGACTTCAATAGTACCTATATGACTTTCCTCATAAACTTCAAGCCTATTTTGGTTCCTTGGTGGGTTGTATACAACAGTTATTATAATGCTCTCTGACCCAGTATTTATGCGAGCAACAAGAAATTCCTTGAACTCACTTTCTATAGCCAAGTTTATTTCTTCAACTTGAATCCTTTCACTTATGAGCAGTGCTATCCCTCCACCAGTCCTCTCAGATCTTTCAACCCTTAGTATTCTGAAACCCTTAGGAAAAACTGTGACACTGTTTATGTCCTCACTCAACTTAGTCTCTGTAATTGCTACTATATCTGCCTTACTGTTGTGAATCCTATCTTTTAATTCTACTGCCTTACCAGCTAATCCATCAGCATTTGTGTACAACAATCTTAATGAGGCCCCATCCCCTGATCTTCTGTCATTATCTTCTTTATCTCCCCTTTGTCTGGAAGAACTCTGTAATGAAAATTTTTCTTCTCTTCTTCATTTCTATCATCATTTAACCTTCTTGCCTCTTGCAACAAGTTTTTGATCTTTCCCATCTCTTCCTGTGTTCTGTATTGTCTAATGAACACTTCTTTGAATTCTTGAAGGTCTTTTAGACTTTTTTTTCTCAACAATATTTCCCTACATGTTTCCCCTCTCTCAAAGGTTACTTTTGTTGGTCTCGGCTTTCCTTCCCTCGAATATTTACCTAGTTAGTGTATGTTTACAATATCCTCAGGACCACATACTACTCCAAGCTTTCTTATCAGGTCTACAACCCTAGCTTTATTTTCTTCAAGTCTCCCCTGCCATGTTGGCTCCTGGGACTCTCTTATGCCTGAGATTACCACTGTCTTCTCCTTATCAAGTGCCTGTCTGATGAGGGGGGGGGGGTGTGTGTGTGTGTGTGTGTGTGCGTGTGTGTGTGTGTGTGTGTGTGTGTGTGTGTGTGTGTGTGTGAGCTTGTGCATGAGTTCTAATTTGGTTATATTCACACAACTGTTCTAAACAGTTATATATTTTTCAATTCCATTCGTTTCCCTACAGTATTCATCGTTTTCTGAGTCACACTTTTCCCCATCAAAATGGGGGGGACACAGATATGTTAAATTCTGGGAGATTAAGGTTGGATGCCCTTCCTAACGCCCCGTAGTGAAATCGAACTTGTGTCATTCGCTTCCCGACATGCCATTGAGCTACCTACTACGGAACGCATTCGCTATCTCGGTATATTTATTTTATTAATGTGCATGTAGGATATTGAATGTGTGTATGTTTGTGCGTGCGTGTGTGTGTGAATATACATTATTTCTGTATTAGTCACACGTCATTCTAATTTCTTTCTTTTTTTTTTTACTAATTATGTGTGTATTTTTTCTTCGCATTCTCATGTTTATAGTATTTTAGCTGCTGGGTGTGTGTATATATGTAGACGAGCATATATATATATATATAAATATATATATATATATATATATATATATATATATATATATATATATATATATATATATATGTGTGTGTGTGTGTGTGTGTGTGTGTGTGTGTGTGTGTGTGTGTTTGTGTGTGTGTGTGTGATTACCTAATTGTGATTACCTAATTGTGTTTACGGGAAAGAGCCCAAAGCTCGTATCTTCCCGTCTCCTGATCGGTTCCATTTTTAGACTTAGTGATACTTATCGTACCTGTCCTTAAAACTATGGATTGAGATAGCATTAACTACCTCCTCGCTTAGCCAATTTCAATTATCAACTACTCTTACACTGAAAAAGTATTTCCTTACATCCTGCAAACAAGTTTTCTTACGAAGCTTCAAACTATGACCTCTAGTTCTAGAGCCAGCCATATCGAAATATCGATCCCTATCCAATCTATCATAACCATGAAGGACTTTAAAGACTGTCACCATATCCCCCCTTACTCTTCTAGCTTCGAGTGATGGCAAGTCTAATTCCCTCAGCCTCTCATCATAACCGAGATTGCATATTTCTGGCACCAGTTTCGTGGCATGTCTTTGAACTTTTTCAAGCTTAGCTATGTGCTTTTTCAAGTGCGGATTCCAAAAGGGGGCTGCATATTCGAGTTTTGGCCTCACATAGGTTACATAAATATTTCTGAACATTTCCTTGTCCATGTGCCTGAAGGCTACCCTTACATTTGATAAGAATGCATATGCTGCCCTTACTACGCCATTTATATGTATTTCTGCAGACAAATCTGCCAGTATGTTTACTCCTGGATCTCTCTCATTTTCTGTCTCTTGAAGTTGTACTCCAGCCACCGAGTAGTCAAGCTTGGGCCTTCTTGCACTTGTACCCATTCTCATTACCTTACATTTTGAGGTATTGAATTTCATTAGCCACTTTTCTGACCACTCATTCAGATTATTTAGATCCTCCTGAAGTTCTCTACCATTGTTCTCGTTTTTTACTTTCTTCACAATCTTTGCATCATCTGCAAACATATTGATGAATGAATTTACAGACTCTGGTAGGTCATTTACATATACAAGGAACAAAAGTGGCCCTAAAACTGAACCCTGTGGAACTCCACTACTAACTCTTCTCCATTCAGACACTGAGTGTCTTACTCTAACCCTCTGTTCCCTTCCTTCTAAGTAAGTTTTTATCCATTCCAAGACATTTCCATCTATTCTAGCCATTGATTGCAGCTTCCTAATAAGTCTCCCATGTGGAACAGTGTCAAACGCTTTCTGGAAGTCTAGGAATATGCAATCTGCCCAGCCCTCTCTTTCCTGTAAGATTTGGCTTACCTCATCATAAAATTCTAATAAGTTTATTACTGTTGATCTTCCTTCTCTGAAGCCATGTTGCCTCACTGACAAAAAGTTGAAGGATTCCAAGTGAAGAGAGATATGTTTCCTTAGTAGTTTCTCCATAAGTTTGCAAACTATGCTGGTCAAGGAAACTGGTCTATAGTTCAGAGCCGTATCCCTCCTTCCCTTTTTGAAGATAGGTATCACATTTGCTTGTTTCCAGCATCTTGGAATCTCCCCCAACTCCAGTGACTCCTTAAATATGATACTTAGTGCCATTGATATTGTGTTTGCGCATTTTTTAAGCACATGAGGGGATATGTCATCGGGACCTGTAGCTTTATGAACATCTAAATCCATCAGCGCTTTGCATACCTCTGTGGCTGTAAGGTTGATGTTCTCTAATACCGGCCCTTGAGCTTCTATCACTGCAATCTGAGGGGGTGGGGTATTTTCTACTGTAAATACTGACTGAAACTCCTTGTTCAATTCTTTGCAGATCTCTTCGTCCGTCTCAGTGATGCTTCCATCCGCTCTCTTTAGCCTTAAAACCTGTTCTTTTACCTTCAGTTTTCCTCTGATAAAGCTTGGGATTTTCTTTAGCCTTCCTGGTGATGTCCCTCTCATAATCTCTCTCTGCCTCTCTCCTTCTACTTAGGTAGTCATTTCTTGCTCTTTTGTAGGTTTGCCAGGCATTTATGTTTTTTCTCCTCCTATACCTTTTCCAGCATTTGTCTCTCCACTCCTTAGCTCTTTTACACCCATTATCGAACCATTTCTCTCTGGCATGAATTACACCTACTTTGGTGACAGGTATGCAGCAATCTACTATCTTCCCATATTTCTCACAAAAGATGTCATACATTTCTTGTACAGATTTGTTGTAAAATAAGGTTCTCCAGTCAATAACTGCAAAAAGCTCATTCATTTTGATGTAATCTCCTTTCCGATAGTTCCTCCTCATGTCCTCAGTGCCTCTACTCTCAGGAAGAATGTCTTCAATGATATACTCCATCAACAACACACAGTGGTCACTCTTTCCAATTGGTGGTTCATACTCAATATTTTCAATATCCAACACATTATCTGTGAACACTAGATCAAGTAGTGATGGCTCATCCCCACCCCTGGCTCTTGTTGGTTCCATTACATGTTCGTGTAGGAAATTCCCTTGTACGCAATCTAGGAATCTTGCCCCAAATGAGTCCTCACCACTGTGTGGGTCAAGATATATCCAATCTATCTCTTTATGATTAAAGTCTCCCATAATCAAAATCCTACATTTTTTCTCCCGTGCCATGTTAACAACTGAGTTGATGACTTCAATAGCACCTATATGACTTTCCTCATAAACTTCAAGCCTATTTTGGTTCCTTGGTGGGTTGTATACAACAGTTATTATAATGCTCTCTGACCCAGTATTTATGCGAGCAACAAGAAATTCCCTGAACTCACTTTCTATAGCCAAGTTTATTTCTTCAACTTGAATCCTCTCACTTATGAGCAGTGCTATCCCTCCACCAGTCCTCTCAGATCTTTCGACCCTTAGTATTCTGAAGCCCTTAGGAAAAACTGTGACACTGTTTATGTCCTCACTCAACTTAGTCTCTGTAATTGCTACTATATCTGCCTTACTGTTGTGGATCCTATCTTTTAATTCTACTGCCTTACCAGCTAATCCATCAGCATTTGTGTATAACAATCTTAATGAGGCCCCATCCCCTGATCTTCTGTCATTATCTTCTTTATCTCCCCTTTGTCTGGAAGTATTCTGAAACGAAAATTTTTCTTCTCTTCTTCATTTCTTTCATCATTTAACCTTCTTGCCTCTTGCAACAAGTTTTTGATCTTTCCCATCTCTTCCTGTGTTCTGCATCGTCTAATGAACACTTCTTTGCATTCTTGAAGGTCTTTTAGACTTTTCTTTCTCAACAATATTTCCCTACATGTTTCCCCTCTCTCAAAGGTTACTTTTGTTGGTCTCGGCTTTCCTTCCCTCGAATATTTACCTAGTTGGTGTATGTTTACAATATCCTCAGGACCACATACTACTCCAAGGTTTCTTATCAGGTCTACAACCCTAGCTTTATTTTCTTCAAGTCTCCCCTGCCATGTTGGCTCCTGGGATTCACTTATGCCTGAGATTACCACTGTCTTCTCCTTATCAAGTGCCTGTCTGATGAGTGGGTTTGCCCTTTCCATCACAATGTCTTTCATTTTTTCGATTACTGTCTCTTTATAGTCAACTGTTTGTATGTTTTCCAGTGCCACCACCTTTACAGACTCTTTTACTGCCACATTTCCCTTCAGTGCATCAGCAAAGGACGTTTTCATGGCATCATTTTCCATATTCAGCTCCTGGAACTCTTTTCTGAACTGTTCAATGTTTTCCTTAATCTGAACATTCCAAGCAGCAATCTCGTCTCTCTCAGAAGAGAGCAGTGAACTAACATCTAATTCCTTTAGGTTGTCATTTAGCTGTTTGTTTTTATCTTCTTGTTTAGAAATTCTAGATTCTAGTTGACTCTTTTCCCCTTCCAGCTTCTTTATTCTTTTTTCTAGTTCCTTTCTCTCCTGCCCTTGTGCTTTATTTGCTTCCTCCAAAGATCTTATTTGTTCTCTGAGTGTTTCATTCTCTTTCATTTCTCCATCCATATTCCGAATTTTATCATCAAGGCTTATAACCATTTCCTCTAACTTCTTGATTCTCTGTTTAAGTCCCCTGATGACTACCCCTTCTCCCGACCCATGGGTGGGAGAGGTTTGGGACAGAGATGGCTTCATTTTTATGTTCTCCCTCTCACAGCGTGTGTGTGTGTGTGTGTGTGTGTGTGTGTGTGTGTGTGTGTGTGTGTGTGTGTGTGTGTGTGAAAATATGAATCATATTTTACCCCTGAACGGGACTAGAACCTAAGGCACATAATTACTGTGCCAAGGCTCTATCAACTACACCACTGAAGGTCTAAAAGAGAAGCAAACCTTAGCAGCTTAACTGCTATACTAGGAATGAACCCATTCTATCTGAATGCCATTTTCTTCATATTACAGCTTCTCCTAACCTCACTCGAGTGAGGTTAGGAGAAGCTGTAATATGAAGAAAATAGCATTCAGATAGAATACGTTCATTCCTAGCATAGCAGTTAAGGTTTGCTTCTCTTTTATATCTTCAGTGGGGTAGTTGATAGCGCCTTGGCGCAGTGATTATGTCTTAGGTTCGAGTCCCGGTCAGGGGTAAAATATGACCCATATATATATATATATATATATATATATATATATATATATATATATATATATATATATATATATATATATATATAGATAGATAGATAGATAGATAGATAGATAGATAGATAGATAGATAGATAGATAGATAGATAGATAGATATACATGCATGTATGTCTGTTTATATTATTATTATCATGTAGTAGTAGTAGTAGTAGTAGTAGTAGTAGTAGTAGTAGTAGTAGTGGTATTGTTGTTGTTGTTGTTCTGCACTACCTCCTTTGCTATCAAACAACTGAGAGATGACACATATGCGTAAAATGTATTGTGTTCATATTGCATGGCAGTGTACACTTAAAAAAAAGAAACAAAAGACAAAAAAGAGTGACAGACAAACAAGCAAACATACTAAGTCACAAACAAACGTACGAGGGTCCACGAAATTTACTTAACATGTGGACATTTTTGCACATAACCTCGGATACCCCGGCTGGTATTGTGCACCCCCAAGTTTACTCGGTGTGTTAAGGCATTTGTACGCAGGCACTCCATCTTATATTGTAGTGCTCACTTTTACATTTTATATTGACCATTTTCTTCTTCTTCTTCTTCTTCTTCTTCTTCTTCTTCTTCTTCTTCTTCTTCTTCTTCTTCTTTCTATTTAATCAATAACTCTACGTAGGGTTATGTTCGTGCATGCCCTCCCTCTCCTATACAAATGTTTATATTCTATATTTGACCGTATTTACAGTAAATACTGATTGTTGCTTCCTCTTCATGCATGCTTTAGTTTACATGAAATAATTGCAGATGACATATTCCTAGACGTATCTTTAGTAATAAGAAAATTCCAGGCCAGCAATAGAATCCAGTTTCAGTGACAGACCAGTTTTTACCACGTATTCCATGAACAGTCTGCAAATTGTTACAGTAATCCATATTTACATATCCCCTCCTCTGTATTTTCTCTTCCCAAAGAGTCAGAAAATCTTGCCTTGACCCAGCCACCCCCCTTATAAGGGGGAATAGGGCTCATGTACGTAGATAGATGTATGTTATATAAAGTTGTCGTTATCTACAAGGTTTGCTCTTTATTATCAGTTATCTGTAGTTGTGCATGCAGGAAATTCACCAATAACCTAATCTGAAATCTAACCTAACCTAAGCTGACCAGTGTGAGTGACCGATAAATATAGAAAAGTAGTTTTTTTTTTCCTTTTTTTTTTTAGAATATCATTTTTCTGTTGACTCCATCTTATTAGAAATTCTTCTTGTGTGGCAACAGCTGTTCTTTCGCTCTACTAAGTCTTTTTTGTTGTGACATGAACGTATAGTAAAGCTGCCCGATATCTTCTTCTTCTTCTTCTTCTTCTTCTTCTTCTTCTTCTTCTTCTTCTTCTTCTTCTTCTTCATTTTTTATAAGTATCTTTTCCTTTCATCACATGGTTTCGCTATTTTATACTGGCCTGATTTGCTATGAATGTAAAAAGGCTTTTTCTACATTCGACGTATGTATGTATGTATGCATTTATGTATGTATGTATTCATGGATGGATGCATGGTTTTCAATGTCGCATTAGAGTATATGTTTTAATATTAGAAATATATGAAAGAATGACCGCACTGATGTAAGTACACACTGACATATACGTATGACTGGCCTCACACACACACACACACACACACACACACACACACACACACACACACACACACACACACATACACACGCACTACATACAAACACACACACACGCACAAACCCAGTACTGGCTAATGGCCACTCCATTTTACCTCGCTGCATGTTTGAAATCTTTATTTGGGTACGTAAAAGAACGCACACACTCATACACGCGCGCACACACACATACACACTAACACTGCCTCCCATACTCGGTTTTTTTTTTATTATTATTATTTAACGTTTTCACTGTATTTTTTTATATTTTCATAATATTCCTTTTTAACTCTTACTTTCAGTAGCAGAGCTGCAGGACAGATGTGCGTACTTATATTAATATTATTATTATTATTATTATTATTATTATTATTATTATTATTATTATTATTATTATTATATTATTATTATTATTATTATTATTATTATTATTATTATTATTATTATTTTATTATTATTATTCTTATTATTATTATTATTATTATTATTATTATTATTATTATTATTATTATTATTATTAAAAGGGTAAATTGGCTCTTTTTGAAAGTGTGTGCTTCAATTCTGCCCCTCTTCTTATAAGGAGATTTGCGGCCATTGTGTATTATAAATATATTTTCTATTATTATTATTATTATTATTATTATTATTATTATTATTATTATTATTATTATTATTATTATTATTATTATTATTATTATTACTTACTACTACTACTATTAAAGCATAATGATGACATTGCTGTCTCTCTTTCCTTTTCAGATCAGCATTGACCCTGGTGTTAACAGCTTTAATGACCTCAGATATGCTGTCCCTAACAGCATCAGTATCACTCTTTGGTGATACAAATAGCATCTCTAATTCAGGTAAGACTAGCTAGTTAAATTAAACAAATATAAAACAGCATTAGTACTATAATTATATTACACATTTATGATAGTAAAATTATTTGGTTTTGTTATTCATATATATATATATATATATATATATATATATATATATATATATATATATATATATATATATATGTATGTATGTATGTATGTATGTATGTATGTATGTATATTCATTCATGCATTCAAGGTACGCCAAAAGTGAATATGCCTTTTTTTTATTTTTTCTTATTTTTTCAACTTTTCTGGGTAAGGGATTACCTCGCTGGGGCAGTTCCTGATAATCATTACTCTATAATGCCCTCTGGCTTGTACAGTGGTAACGCGCTGGCCTCGCATTCGCGAGGTCGACAGATCGGTTCCCGTTCAGGACCGAGAGTTTAAGCTGTTTACTGGGAATGTTACCGCTGTGATTGGACACCACAGTGGGGGGTTGGGGCTTGCACCGGCTGACGCCTGCCAGAGCAGGGGCGATGCCTCTGATAGGAGGGTTAAAACCGCAAACTTTAAACTTTAATGCCATCGCAACTTAAAGAACTGTATACCTACTTTTGACCCACCCTGTGTGTGTATATATATATATATATATATATATATATATATATATATATATATATATATATATATATATATATGTGTGTGTGTGTGTGTGTGTGTGTGTGTGTGTGTGTGTGTGTGTGTGTGTGTGTGTGTGTGTAAATAGATTAGTTCCATCTCTTAAATTTCAAGTAGAATGGGAAAAGTATGGCCAAATGGCTTTCCTTGTTGTCCTCATTGTTAGAGAATCGTTGGATTATAATATTAAAGTCTATAGAAAAGCCACCCACTCGGCGTCTTATGTGCACTTTTAGAGTTATCATGAAGACAAAGTAAAATTAGGTATAGCTTCTAATCTTTTTCTCAGAGCTCTCCGGATTTGTAGCGCTAATTACTTAGATTATGAAATTCAAACCGTTTATTCACAGCTTCATCAACTCTGTTATCCTCCCTTTTTTCTAAACAAAGCTCTGCAGAAAGCTAAACAGGTTTTTTTACAATTCACCCAGGAGGACCCCCACAGAGAATAATTTCAACAAAATCCTTCTTCTCTTTCACCAAAAGCTAGGCGTCATAAATGATGCGTTAGGCAAACAGTCTCCGTTCACTTTTAGCTATCCCATTACCTTAAGAAAGGAATTAGTTAACGTCAGCCAAATAAAAAAAAAATTAATGTGGGAATATATCAAAACAATTGTAATGATTGCAGTAAAGTGTACATAGGACAGACAGGTCGTTCTCTAGCCCAGAGAGTCTCTGAATACAAAAGGGCAAAGAGATATAATCAAGAAAAGTCGACACTTTTTACACACATCAACGAACAAAATCATAGTATTGATTGGAGTGGTGCCACTATGTTATTCAAAAGCACTTGTCAATTCAAACGAAAAATTGTGGAATCTTGTGAAAATGAAGGACAAATTCAATTTATCTAGGGAGCAAGGGACCCCTGACATAATTGATAAAACTCTCCTGAAACACAGCCTCAACGAAGTCATTCAGCAAGATAAACCTCCAACCATATTGCTGTTTTTAGTTTTTTGTTTTTATTATTATTATTTTCATTATTTTTGATGCTTTTTTGTTTTTATTATTATTATTATTATTATTATTATTATTATTATTATTATTATTATTATTATTATTAGTAGTAGTAGTAGTAGTAGTAGTAGTAGTAGTAGTAGTAGTAGTAGTAGTAGTAATAGTAGTAGTAGAGTTGTAGTAGTAGTAGTAGAGTAGTAGTAGTAGTAGTAGTAGTAGTAGTATTGTACTGGTTGTTATTGTTGTTACTATTTTATGTATTTCTGGTATTACTCTTATTTTTAGGATTATTACTTTTATTATCTGTATTATTATTAGCATTAGTCTCATATTTCCGATATTGTTATTTATTTTTTATTTTTCAATTTTGTTCATTATTTACACACTTTTTATTCCATTTATTCACTTGTGTGTGTGAATATGTGTGCATGTATATATATTTATATGTATATGTTTTGTATGCGAAAGTGTATGTGTATGCATATATATTTTTAATTATATATGTATATGTTTGTGTATGTACATGTATATGGGTATGTGTGTACATGTGCTTGTATATGTATGTATATTTATGTGTATATTTATATTTATATTATTATTATTTTTATTTTCATTATTATTATATCTTTTATTATTCTTGTAATTTCTACTGTTTGGTTTGTGTAATTTTGAGCTCATTGGTCCTTTGTTTTTTTTTATATTAAAGGATTATCTAGTTACCGATCTGTAATCGTAATTAGAGATTAACATATTCTTTCGTTAATTAATGAGTTTGTCGGTTTTCTTTACTTGAGGATCTTATTTCTTTTGGATTAGACCTATCTATAAGTTTTAATTCCCTCCCTCAGGCCTCCTGAGTCCTTTCGTGTTTACACTCACCTGTGCTGGAGAAGGGGTCCAGTTAGGATCCGAAATATAGCGTTATTTTTTCTATATGTTGTTTCACTGAAGGGCTTCCTTACCATATATATATATATATATATATATATATATATATATATATATATATATATATATATATATATATATATATATATATATATATATATATATACATATATACATATATATATATATATATATATATATATATATATATATATATATATATATATATATATATATATATATATATATATATATATATATATATATATATATATATATATATATATAAGAACATAAGAATAGAGGACACTGCAACATGCCTACTGGCACACACGAGGCAGCTCCATTTTTGAATTGTATTTTCAGCATGTCTAGCCTATTCTATTCTACTCTACTTATTTATTCTATTTTTCTTTTTATGATTTTTCTAATAAGCACTAACCTATTCATACCCACCCTACCTCTGTCATATGTCTATCTAATCTACATTTGAAGGTGTCTAAGGTATTGGCATTTACTATCATACTAGGAAGCTTGTTCCATGCATCAACTACTCTATTACCAAACTAATTTTTACCAATTTCCCTTCTGAACCTAAATTTATCAAGCTTAAATCCATTATTACGAGTTCTGGTTTGATCATGAATTTTTAAAACTTTATTAATATCTCCCTTGTTAATCCCTTTAAACCATTTATACACTTCAATCATATCCCCCCTAACTCTTCGCCTCTCTAGAGAATGTAGATTAAGTTTTTTTAATCTGTCCTCATATGGTAGATTTCTGATATTGTGCATCATCTTGGTCATTCTTCGTTGCACTCTCTCCAAGGATTCAATTTCCATTCTATAATAGGGTGACCAGAATTGCACAGCATAATCTAAATGGGGCCTAACTAATGCAAGATAGAGCTGCAAAATAACTTTTTCCGTCCTATTGCTGACGCTTCTTGAGATAAATCCTAAAATTCTGTTTGCTTTATTTCTGACTGCTGTGCATTGCTCTCTTGGCTTAAGACTACTACTCACAAGAACTCCCAAATCCCTTTCACACTGAGAACTCATGATTTCATGGTTATTTAGCTTATAACTAGTATTGTCTTTTATAGTACCCATTTTAACTACTTTACATTTTTCAACATTAAATTCCATTTGCCATTTGTCCGACCATTCAGATAATCTATTTAGATCTTCCTGTAAAGCATGAATGTCTTCTTTTCCATTTATAGTTCTACCTATTTTAGTGTCGTCTGCGAACTTACTTAGGTTACTACTGATATCCGAATCCAGATCATTTAGATATACGATGAATAATAGAGGACCCAGTACCGAGCCTTGTGGTACCCCGCTAGTAACCGAGCCCCACTCTGATTTCTCTCCATTTATGCAAACCCTCTGTTTTCTGTCTTTTAACCATTGTTTGATCCATCTGAGCACAGCTCCTCCTATACCATGAGCTTCCAGCTTTTTAACTAATCTTTTGTGAGGAACTCTATCAAAAGCTTTGCTAAAATCTAGATATATTGTATCATATTCTTTGCCACAATCTACTGCCTCGTAAACTTCTGAATAAAAAGACAGTAAGTTTGTAAGGCACGAAAAACCCTTAAGAAACCCGTGTTGTGAAAGTTTTATCAGTCTGTGTAATTCTAGATGTGCCCTTATTTTATTTGCAATTATGGATTCTAGAATCTTACCCACTGTTGACGTTAAACTTACCGGCCTATAATTATTCTTTATAACACGTTCTCCTTTTTTAAATATTGGTACCACATCTGCCAATTTCCACTCCATGGGTACCGATCCTAATTTTATTGAATTATTAGATAATGCAGTTAGAGGACAACTAAGCTCTTCCTTGCATTCCTTTAATATTCTAGCATATATTCCATCAGGTCCCGGAGATTTATGAGCCTTTAATTTATCTATTTCTTTTATTACCTCCTCTCTCGTAATATTTATTGAACTAAGTATATTATCGGGACTGTCTCTGTAAATGGATTCTACTTCCGGAATATTTTCCAAGTTTTCATTGGTAAATACAGATAAGAAATAATCATTTAAACATGTACACATCACTTTATCGTCATCTGTGATATGGCCATTGGCTACTTCAATTGGTCCGACTTTTTCCTTAAATTTTGTTTGATAATGTTGATAAAACCCTTTAGGATTTTCTTTAGCTTCTCCTGCTATTCTAACTTCGTATTTTCTTTTCGACTCTCCAACTATCTTTTTAACTTCCCTGTTTAACTGTATATATTGCTGCCTCACCTGCTCTTCACCTCTTTTTAGTTTCCTGTATATTCCTCTTTTAATACCTATAAGATTCTTTATTCTATTGTTCATCCATTTAGGGTCATTTTTTCTTGATCTGCAATGTTTCATGGGAATATAGTCTCTCTGACTATTCTTAAGAGTCATGACAAAATTGTTATATTCCTCATCCAAATTTATATTAACTGACGGACTGCTGTTCTTTCCTGTGAGAGAATTTAATGTATTGATCTTATCTTGTGATAATCCTTGGCATGTGGTACCCAAATTTTGGGGTAATCCGCTACCTGCGGCCTGACCTGCTGGATTAACTACCCACATCTGTACCCCAGAAATCCCTTCCCATACCTCATTAGATAATTTAGTTTTTAAGCCCTCAAAATCTCCTGCTCTAAAGTTTGGAACAATATTCTTATTTTCCTTTATAGTTTCCTTGAAAATTATGTTAAATCTAATGGAATCATGGTCACTGTTGCCCAATTTTTCACCAACTTCTAAATTTGTAACCATATTCTCTCTATTACTAAGAACTAAATCTAGTGTATTCACCCCCCGTGTTGCTTCATGTACATGCTGAGAAAGGAAATTGTCTTCTACTACTTCCAAAAACTCCTTAGAGCTACTATCACCTGTTATGGTTTCCCAGTTAATATGTCTAAAATTAAAATCGCCTACAATGCAAACTCTATTTGACCTGCTCACTTTAGAAATTTCATCGTATATAACTTGCGACTCTATATTATCTAGATCAGGTGGTCTGTAGACTACTCCTACAACTAGACTTTCTATATTATTTTTAATTTCAACCCATAAGGTTTCTGAATTTAGATTTGTCTTAATTCCAGACTTAATGCAGCTTCTGAGGCTATCTTTAATATACATAATTACCCCTCCCCCTCTTTTATCTGCACTACGATCAGCATTATAAAGTTTATATCCTGTAATTATGTACTCAGCTTTAAGGTGTTTGCTTTCTAACTTAATCCAACTTTCACTAATGCATATTATATCCGGTCTCTCACTACATACTATGGCTCTCAATTCTTCTATCTTGTTACCTAAACTACGGCTATTTGTATAATATACTTTTAAACTTTCTCTAGCTTCACCCTTCTTGTGGCTATTCTTTTTGTTAATATTTGTTCTATGTAACAAATGGTTCTTATCCTTAGACTCCCAGTTATTTGACCCACTATTTACTGAACCCTTACTGACTAATTTCTCTGCACAAGTATTAATCATTTCATTATTTGTGTCTAACAAAACCCCCCTACCTCTCTGTCTATCATACCAGCCAATACCGAGACACCTGAATTAGAAAGATGCACTCCATCCCTTGCATACATATGCTTACGACTAGTGAAGTGATCCCACCCGTCTATAAAACCTATATTATTCTCCCGACAGAAGACTTTCATCCTAGCATTTACTCCTATAGCTCGAGACCACCACTCTGAACTTTGGCTAAGCCTAGGGAGAATACCACACATCACAGGAACTGCACCCCTTTTCCTAATCTTATCCAGGGCTTGTCTATACAACCTAATCAGCTCTTCACTTCTACCATCCTGCACGTCATTTCCCCCAGCTATCAAACAAACAACATCTTTTTTCTCAATCCAGCTATTTATTGACTCACCCACCTTCTTCATACCTGCTCCAGGGAAAAAATATTTTCCTCTAACTCTA
>JAXCGZ010002138.1:0-27500 GCA_037179515.1 Halocaridina rubra
GTTTGATTTTGCATTGGAGACTAAAAATTATTCGCTGTCTATTTATATATCTAGACCTTTGTAAATTTAAAAAAAAAGTACATGAAAATAAAATTGATAAAATAAAAAGTCAGCAGCAAAGGGAAATTAAGATTAAAAATTATTTTTTCTGAAAAAAGACATGCATGTATGAAATAATAATAATAATAATGGCAGTGGGAATTATTGTTGTAGTTATGATTATTATTATTTTTTATATTATTACTACTACTGTTACTACAACTACTGCACTAGTACTACTACTATTATTATTGCTAATAAAAATGATCATAAAAGTAATTAGTTGCCTCTCATCATACCTGCACTTTCTTTCTGTCTTGGAGGTGAGTGGGGATATCTTCTAGTGAGTTGTTGAGCCTCCTTTTCCTCACATCATTTTATCTCTTCCTTTCTGTGTAATTTTATTCAATTTCCTGGAGTGGGGGACAAGACTACCACCTCTGTGTTCCTGTGTGTTGTAAGATTTGACGAAATAGGGTGGAGCGAGGGAGCTGGGGATGACCCTCTTTGTATTTTCTTCTGCATGAAGGCAAGATTTTACTTTTAACTCAGCCACCTCCTTAAAAAAGGAACTTAAAACCCTTGTATATAGATACATTATTATTATTTATATATAGTTTTATTATTATTATTATTATTAACTTTTGAGAAGAGTTTTAAGGTCATTATTTCTGTATCTGCCATATTTAAGTGTCGTTTTTGTTGTTGGCTTTCCCTAAGCTGCCTGGCCAAACAGCCCTCCACCATTAAGAAAGGTCACATCCTATCCTGGGATTTCCAACAAAGTTCTTAAGGAGAGTAAATTGTGTTGTTTGCGTATACGGTTGTATAGGTGCAGCCTTGCAAATTGATTGTATGCGTTGACATGCTGGCTAGTACAGTGGTAACGCGCTGGCTTCGCATTCACGAGGTCGAAAGATCGGTTCCCGTCCAAGACTGAGAGTTTAAGCTGTTTACTGGCAGGAACTGCTGTGGTTGGACACCACAGTGGGGGGTTGGGGCTTGCCCTGGCTGACGAATACCCATTGTATTGAAATGGAAATAAAGTGTGTTTGTTTGTTTGTTTGTTTGCTAGCTTAGGAGGGCTAGGTGATGCCATATTACAGCCTAGCCAGGTGGACTCTATCCTCGCTGAGAATGGAGGATTTTGAAGCATGGATTTCGAAAAGCTGTACATGCAGCTGTGTTATGAAGAGTATATTGTGTGTGGATAGGATTGTGGGGGCTACTTTAGGGTGAGCAAGGGAGAAGAGACAATATTATTTGTGTAATAATGTGTGCTGGCTGTTGTTTTGATGTTCCCTGATGTGTCTGATTGTTTTTCTATGTAGTGCAGTGGGTACAGTTGGTCTGTTGAGGTTGCAGCAAGTATTTGTAAGCCTTTCATATCAAGGTGGTCTTTGACTTTTAGGACTTCGGTTTTTTGGTGGAAGTGGTTTGTAGGTATAGTAGCTGTGCAGCTTGTGAGTATTTTTAGGGTTTATTTTGTTTAGTCTGTAGGATGTTGTGGTGTGTATTGAAGAGGTTAGAATCCCAAGTGAGGCTTGCATTTTATAACCAAGACCAGGTAGTGGTTTCTATTGTTGTATATGGATGCTGTGTGAACAAGTTACCTGAGGGTATAAAGTCTTTGTGTCAGTTTGTTTTGAATATTAGTGATATGTTGTATAAATTTCATTAAAATATCGTATGTTTTCCCAAGGATTTTAGGTTCATGTGTATGTGTTATGGTGATGTTTATGTGAGGAGTAACGGATTTTTGGTGGAAGTGGTTTGTGGGTATAGTAGCTTTACAGTTTGTGAGTATTTTTAGGCTTTATTTTGTTTAGTCTGTAGAATGTTGTGGTGTGTATTAGAGAGGTTAGAATCCCGAGTGAGGCTTCCATTTCATAACTAAGACCAGGTAGTGGTTTCTTTTGTTGTATATGGATGCTGTATGGACAAGTGACCTGAGGTTATAATGTCTTTGTGTCAGTTTGTTTTGAATATTTGTGATATGGTGTATAAATTCCATTAAAATATCGTATGTTTTCCCAAAGATTTTAGGTTCATGTGTATGTGTTATGGTGATGTTTATGTGAGGAGTAACTGTGGACTAGGTTACGGGTAATTTAAATCACTCTGTAGTGAACCAGGCCATGTAATGTGTTGAGTTAGGGCTGAAGGAGGTCTGCTGCTTTCTCTATATTTTGATGCATACTTGTGACTGTTATGCCATATTTGTAGGAAGCTACGTTTACCTTGGGTAAGTTTGGTGTGATTAGATCATTGGTGTGTAAGTTGAAGAGTTTGGGTGATTAGATGGATTCTTTGGGGGACTCCATTTCTTAGGTTTCTGATGATTGACCGTCAAATGATACATGTGCACACTAGCCTATAAGGTAGTTGGGCAGCCATCTATTTGTGTTATTGTGCATGTTTGTGTTGAAATGTTATTTCTGATAAGGTTGTGGCAGGCAGTGGTGTCAGCTGCTTAACTTATGTGTAGTGTGAGAAGTGTCCTATGTTGGCATTGTTGTATTGATGCCATCAAATGTTTTTTGTGTCAGGTCTGTAAGAAGGATATTTCTAGAATATGTGTCTGAAGCTGTATGGTAACAGAGCTCAGTGATGAAAGGTGTCATTTTTTGCAGTATTAGTCATTTAGTAATTGTGTTGTGTGTAGAAATGAGAGGTGAGGTTATTGCCTGGGTGACCAAAACCTCTTACAGGTTCTTGTGCAACACTGCAAGGTGGGCCCACAACAACGATGCTGCCACTCCAGGTCCCCATGTAAATATTGTATTAAGTACTGTATAAATGACTTCTACACAATGCCTGCTATGCAGCTAGATACACTTTCATCCACCTGTTTAGAATCTAACACGATGAAATGATACTGTGGAGAGCTTCCTCAATATCAGACTCTCATGAGGTAGATTCAGTATGTCCAAAAGTTAATACTGTAACATCACAAGAGGTGCACACTATGACATCTGCTTCATTAATAGTGCTAGATTCATCAGCCACCTTCAGAAATTCTCGATAGATACTTGAACTGTGCCTCTCTTTTATTGTTCATAATTCTGTCATATGAGCAATACTTTCCCTTACCATGAATGCGTGTTCATCATTTGAGACATGTTTGAATCCACTTTCTCAGATTGAAACAAAACTGACTTCAGCTCAACTAATGACCACAGCCTGTGCTATTGATGTGAACCTTTTTGTCTTGACTTCTGCGGCTTTGTTTTTCATTGTCTGTAACCAGAAACGAACTTATGAATGTGGATTATTAATCCTTGATTGGTATCCATCTCCTTTTCCCGTGTTATTTCATTTTATTGACATCAAAATATGCATTTAAGATGATTGTTATTTTAATTTTTCTACATTTACTAGGTCCTTGCTCTATGATATTTTTGGTGAGTGTCCTTTACTTATTTGTGCTTCTTTTAACTGGCCTTGTTATACGTTTAGGATGCCTAGGATCTTTGACATAATTATATTTAGTATCCAGGTTCAAGTTGTCAGAATTTGGAAGTATGTTGAAAGCAGTTTATTTCTTTATTTTTTACTTCCAGCTATGTCAATGATGAGTGACTCCCAGGATGCAACGGACTTCTCTTGTAGCCAGTTCAATATATCTGAGGATTCCAATTCGGAACCTCCCTTCAAAAAGAAGTTGGCTGAAGGGTAAATTAGGTTATTATGTATGAGTACATGAATCTGGAGAAAACATATTTTAGCTAAGTCTTTCTTTGTTTTATGTTTTACGAGAGATTTTCTTTGCAGACCATTTAGATTTTTTGATCTGTCAAAGGCTGTATAGCTCATGAAGTCTTTAATGAAAATTGAAAATAATTCATCTGTATTATATGATGAGCTGAGTTTATCCAGCTGTTACAGTGTCCGTTTGAGTAACTTGTTTCAAACAGATATTTATGTTCTTGTATTGGCAGGAATGAGAATCTCTTACTGGATAGCGGTAAAAGGAGGTCATGTGTTTATCTATTTCTTTGTATGCTGAATGTTCTCTAATAGGGGTGAATGTGTGGATATTTATTTTTCTTTCCTTCTCATCAGTTATGTCTTATAGCATATTCTTTTAAGTTGTCTGATGACAAAAATTGTCTTTTTTTTTATATAAGTATATTTGCATTAAAAGATAATAAAGAATACAGGATTTTTAACAAACAACGGGCACTTACAACTTAGATATCTTTGCACACTTTATTGCATCGTATTGACACATGATTTTTTTTTTTTTTTTCCATGTATTTTCTAAGCTCACACATTGCACTCATTGTAATTTGGCTAGCAAAATTGTTTTGTTTTTCATGCCCTTGGTTTTACATTTCTGGCACCTTGAATGACATTACTGTATATTCTAATTCATTGACAGTGCAGTTTCTAAAAAATCACTGTTTGTTAATTGGTACATTATGTATGTCTTAACAAAATTACTTTTGAAGTAGACGAGATAAGGTAAAATAGAGATTATTGTCTCAGTGTTTAAAAACTTGTAGCTTACTAAATGCATCTGTCAGTAGTGATTCCAAGGCAATTTATAACATTGTTTTTTTTTATAATATTCTAACAAGCTCATCTGTAGTTAACATGTTTGGTAAGAATCGGAAACTGTATATTGTGGGACACTTCAATAAAGGTTTACATGGAATTTCTTCAGATTTGCGACAGCAATGAGTACAGAATATTTGCGTAATTGATCATATTAAAATTTGTAATTTATGTATTTACAATGCATAAACTGTATATAAAGGAGTGTGAAAGGTAAGTATTTGTAGTAAGAAACGGTGTTATGATTGATTAGAGAAAGAGATTATGTGAGTTGCAGTGTATATATGCATATTGTATGTAGATACTGATGGTCATATTATAATTATTTATTCATTGACTTTATTTACTTATATTTATAAGTAGTACTGTGACTGCAGTAAATTTCAGCATCTAGAATATCCATTATCTTTAGCTATGTACTGTAGTATTTTTACCGTAATAATGAGGTAAAAAATTTGTCACATGTATGTGAACAAAATGAAACTACCATAAGCTCCTACAATCCTCCTTGTAAAAATGGTGGCCGAGTTGGAGTGCGCATCCACTCACCCATCCCTCACAGCTTAGTACCTTGGGGATGAAGGCTAACTACAATTCCTTCCCTCATTACACTGCTGGGTATGGTTCACCTGCTGTGAGGCTCAATAATTGTAGCCCGTTTGTCCCAACCCCTTTATCTTATGGCAAAACCCCAACCCCTCTCAGCACTCAGCATTTCTTAAGGACTCAGGGCTGTTTGCTTAAAAAACTTCGGGAACAACAGTGAGCTTATGCAAGAATATCCCTGGTCTCCCAAGAGGATACTTTCTCCCTCTTACAAAGGCTGAGGAGAAGATTATCTGTTTCAAGTAAAAGGAGGATAATCTTGCTAAGTATATTTGGTAAAGATTAAAATTATTTATTACAGTTTTTACTTAAGTCTTCCTCGTGGGTTTGAAGACAGTGTACATATTATTTTTAGCTTTATTAAATTACCCTTTTATGCTTTGTATTGTTACTATTGTTTTTCAAGTTTGTGTCTTATTCTACCCTACCTTCTGCTATAATGGTAAAATACTGATACTTGTTTGGGTGGAAGATGCATATTAAAGAAAGACCCTTATAGCAAGCAAAATAGTTATTTCCTCTACTGACTTTAGCAACTTGTAGATTGGTCATGTGATTTTCTTCTTTGCTTCTTCCGATAACAAAGCTGTTGAATTATTCCAAGGTGAGCACATTTTCATCCTAAGTTGGAGTTATATATAATTTTAGAGTAAGACCTTCCTGGGAATAATAATTCCAATCATACTTATTATAGACCAAGAGAATTAACTTATAAGCTGCATTGATTCTTCATATCACTTTGTAATGATATGAAGTACTTCAGGAAATGTTAACAATGGCTGTCTTTTTTTGCACTTTTTAATTTATAATGGAACTTTAGACATTATAAGACTAATGGTTATAATTCCTGTAATCTAGAGAATGGATATTAGCAGAAAACCACTATCAGAGTTATACTTATTTATGCTGAGTAAAAGTCTGTATTCCTTTAAGCAAAGCGAACCACAATCCTTTCAATCAATAGAGCTATGGAAGCAGATACACAACCTAACCCCAGAAGATAAAAAGCGCCCTGTAGGTGCTGCAATCCTAAGACAACTCGTCCCTCTGGTACTTGTTGCTGTAAAAAAATGAAATAAAAAATTGTTTTGACAAATGTGTAAACAGAGACCAGCTGAAGCAGGCATATGGATTTGTTAGTTTGTTAGGTAATTTTTCTACAATGACGAGTATAAAAAAAAAATCCGTATTTGGAGTTATATTTGGTATATTCTCTATTCAATTAGGTATGAGTAAATGCAATCTTCTGAAGGTTTCCACTGATCAGTTATTGCAAGTCATAGAAATAACATTTATGTGATGTATATATTGGCCACCCTGTCAGCAAACTCAGTGTTAGCAAGAAAACTCCAAACTTCTGCTTTAAGGCTCAGAGAATCTTATCTTTGACATAACGTCCCCTTGGTAAACCCACAATATAAGCAATGCAAGGAAAGAATAAAAATGGTGCAACACCAAAAGTAGCCCAGTTGCAAGGTTCATGATTCCAGAAGTATAGCAGATATTAATAAGTTAACACACTAAAGATGAGTGGAGACTAGAAATAAGGCACAGATGATTAGAGAAGAAAATAAGGATGCAAAACTCACACTTGAGATAAACAAATTGTACCACAAAATGTATATAGGGATCTACAAGCATATGAAAAGAGATGATACGGTATATTAATTCGAGATATTGGACAGTACATCAAGCTATCCCACAATGGTAATAATAGTGAAAAGCTCTTACTTAGTGTCACATAAGTGAGAGGACAGCCCACCGTGAGCATCACTTCATGAAATGTAATAAATGCAGTAAAGTAAACATTGGGTCAGGTTTTCCAATGGGGACTCCTTATATCATGGTCTGAAGGAAAGACCTTAGGATGAGCATACAATAAAGTGCCATTGCCCTTCACTTACAAATGGGCATCCCCAAGGATGAATTTCTAAACAAGACCATCTGTGAAACTATTTAAGTAACATAGCACCTCACTGCTGCACAATTCAAACACGCAGCAAAGAATATATAATAGATTTAAGAGAAAGTGTTTGGAATAAGCAGAATTAGTGGAAGATGCCAATGATATGTATGGAGAATGATAGAACAGTTAAAAGTAAGGAGGTATAAGTGGCAGTGAAAGTAATGAAAGCTGGTAAGGCACCAAGTTCGGATGGGTATCATGTGAAATTCCCATACAAAACTGGAGAAGCAATAGTGAAATGGATGATGATGCTGTTGAATGTGTTTTAGGGAAGTCTGGGTCCCAGTTTATTGGGAGAGTATATGTGTATTCCCACTTTAAAAGAGAAAGTGAGATAGGTATGAATGAAGTAGCTTTTGAGAAATGAAATTGCTGATCGTGGTTGGTAAGGTTTATGTCTGTGTTGACTGAGAAATTTAGGAGAGGAACCTTATGAAGTGAGTCGGGAATAATAATATCGGTTCAGTAGTGGATAAGATTTCATGAATCACCAGTTTGTAGTAAAACAAGTATTTGAAAAGTATGTAGACAAGGTGACGATTTTTTTTTTTTTTTTTTTTTTTTTTTTTTTTTTTTTTTTTTTTTTTTTTTTTTTTTTGAGACTTGGAGATATCGGATGATGTGTAGTTAGAGCACATATGTGTTGTAGTTGTAAGGAATAGGAGGAAGAATGTTGAGAGCGGACAAGAGTTTTTACATGAGTAATAGAATGTGTGTCGGGAATACTGACAGTAATTGATTAGTGGTGAAAGTAGGATTGTGTCAGGGTTATTTGATGTTGCAATGATTGGTTGTTTAAAGTATATTGATGAAGTAGTAAGGGATATAAAGTCAAGGATTCTAGTTAGAGGTTTGGAAGTAGTGAGTGAGAATACAAAAAAAATGTAAGGTAAATATTGCTAAATTCATGACTAATCATTTTCATTGCAGATGAAAAGATCATGATTTAGTTTTAGAGAGCTGTAAACTAATCAGAGTCCATATATTATTTTCTCTAAACTGGGATGGCAGTGATAATATTTCATTCCGCTGTAATGTATAGAATGAATGGTTTATTTTTTACAATATTCTCCCAAAAATGCATTTCGAGTAGACTAATTCTGCAATCTATGAATTATCTCAATTTTATATTATCATGGCTTTCATCATATACTTAAACAAGTACAGTATAACAATTTAAGATATGAACATAAGTAACATCAACTCCATTTTTATCCATTCTTAATAAGTTTGTTTTTCTCAAATGACGTCTGTTCTTAGATAGTTGGGTTTTGCAATTAGTCATGGCATGCTGGTTTTGTGGGAACGATTGGATGTAAATACTCTGATTAGTCTTGAATATGGCAGTACATTTATTTTCAAACGTAATTTATAAATAGAGCAGCTGTTATTAATGTGTACATTTTATTTTTTCACAAGATCATTTAGCAAGTATTTATTGCTACAGCAAATTACAGAGCATAATCAAAGTGTTTCTAGCTCCGATTGTAATAAAGTAAAAATGTGGTTGCAAAAGGGAAAATTAAGAGGAAAAAAGAAACTACTGGATGAAACTTAAGATGACTAACAAGAAAAGAAGAAATACACTACTTACCCGGAGCAGTGTCATATTCTTCACATTCTTTTGTCTTGCAATTCTAGATGAAGTTAGAATGAGATCATTCATCCAGTAGTTAATAAGGCCACATTCCATCAACCTTAATTTCAGATCATCTATACTCCTACGGAATGGGGCACCTCTCCTGATGTGAAATGTATATCCGTTAGATATACATGCAAATTACAATAGTGCGTTTCATTTTAAGAAGGAATCATAATGTAAAGAATGTCAAGTTCTGTATCATTAAAAGTGTAGAATCCATAAGTTAGGCAATACAGACTTGAAATACGAATTGAATGACAAGCTATTCTGTAAAGGCATTATTGGAAAAGATCTTTGTAGAAAGTTTTATATATATATATATATATATATATATATATATATATATATATATATATATATATATATATATATATATATATATATATATATATAATTTAATGCCTAATTTTTTTTTTTTTTTAAGAATATCAAGTATGAAGCATAATCGGAATTTACTTGGGGTCATTATACTAAATTATGTTCACTGTCCTGATTTGAAATGATTAAATGAAAAGAATATTATCCAAACTTTGAATTGCAGACCACATTGAAAAGTACGAAATCCTATTGCATTTTCACCTGAATCCCCATCCATATCCACCATAATTGATGTACTCCCCTCTACCTGTGTAGAGAGGTGTGTAACCTCGGGCGTCTGTGTAACGGGAGGCAATAATTGTCTGGATATAATATTTCCAAGTCAGAAATGCATGATTCCCTTTCAAAACTTTGACTAAATGCTCCTCAGCTTTCTTTGCCTGGAAATTAGATACAGTCAGTATACTCTTTAGTAAGTCTTCCATTATGTCTACAGTGTTTATTACCTATTTTAACAGTATCATAGCTACAGTTTTCTTATATATATATATATATATATATATATATATATATATATATATATATATATATATATATATATATATATATATATATATATATATATATATATATATATATATATATATATATATATATATATATATATATATTTACGAGTCAGTGTACCTCCATATGCTTATAAATATTCATCACAGTTGGCACTGTGCTTTTCCTAAACCACTCCCATCCAATGCCATATGTCTCCTCCATGCCCCATGTCCATCCGTTAGGTTGCAAAAGTTGTTCTAAAGTGTCTATTGTAGCAGATTTTCCTGGCACTGACAGATGAGCTATGAGTGAAGACCTGTATGCGACTGTTATTAGAATGCAGAAAACCCACCACAAACCGAGAACCAACTGTAAAAGAAGAAAAGTCATATTCTAACATACAAACAAACAAAATACTTGCATTCATTCATATACAGAGGCTGTATTCTACCTTGCAAGAGTGGTGGCCGAGTCATATCTCGCATTTTCACTAAGAGCCATTTCACCTCAACAAATTTAGCTCCTCGGAGGAGGATAATGGGACACCCCTATCACCATCAGTACAGTATGAATGAGCGTGTTGTTGATATACCCCCACTACCTCATTTCATATCAGCCTTCCCCCATATCCACCTTTGCCGGTTTACATCACTGAGCAGGAAAATCTTTCATGGCTCTTGTCAACTTTTTGTAGTCGCCACTCATTTCTGTCTCTTATTCACTCTCTTCATTTCTTCGACAGCATACTACTAGCACTCAGTGTTTTTTCACTCCATCCATCCACCTTGTGCTATGTCTTCCTTTCAGGTTTACTCTACATACTGCCTTTCTCCACACGCTTTTTTTATGCTATCTTCTTTTGTTGTTTCTATATGTCCAAAACATCATTGCTGTGTGTGGTCTTATTGATTCTACAGCTTTCCTCCATTGCCTGTTCATAGCCTCGTCTCCTCATTTCTCACTTTCCATTATTTTCATGCATCTCATCTCAATAAGAATTAGTTTGTTCTTTTCATATTTGCATTTCAAGTCTACTCTATACACTGCAATAGGGCAATCACTCATTCATATAATCTTTTGTTTGTATTCATTCCTGAATACCTATTTCTCTTCACACTTTTCATCCCATCTTAACATTTACTTGCTACCATTATTCTATAGCTCCCTTCTGCATCCACTGATTCATTCACTGCTACATACTGTCCCAGATTTGTGAAACTCTCAACTTCAAGCAATCCCAATTCACTCACTTTCAGCTTTCCTTTTGTCAACACATTTTGCACATCTTATTACTTTACTTTTACCTGCAACTTTCTTGTTATACCCTTTCAAACTCAGTCACCACCTGTGTTCTAACATACAAACAAAATACTTGCATTCATTCATATACAGAGGCTGTATTCTACCTTGCAAGAGTGGTGGCCGAGTCATATCTCGCATTTTCACTAAGAGCCATTTCACCTCAACAAATTTAGCTCCTCGGAGGAGGATAATGGGACACCCCTATCACCATCAGTACAGTATGAATGAGCGTGTTGTTGATATACCCCCACTACCTCATCTCATATCAGCCTTCCCCCATATCCACCTTTGCCGGTTTACATCACTGAGCAGGAAAATCTTGCATGGCTCTTGTCAACTTTTTGTAGTCGCCACTCATTTCTGTCTCTTATTCACTCTCTTCCCTTCTCTGACAGCATACTACTAGCACTCAGTGTTTTTTCACTCCATCCATCCACCTTGTTCTATGTCTTCCTTTCAGGTTTACTCTACATACTGCCGTTCTCCACACGCTTTTTTTATACCATCTTCTTTTGTTGTTTCTATATGTCCAAAACATCATTGCTGTGTGTGGTCTTATTGATTGTACAGCTTTCCTCCATTGCCTGTTCATAGCCTCGTCTCCTCATTTCTCACTTTCCATTATTTTCATACATCTCATCTCAATAAGAATTAGTTTGTTCTTTTCATATTTGCATTTCAAGTCTACTCTATACACTGCAATAGGGCAATCACTCATTCATATAATCTTTTGTTTGTATTCATTCCTGAATACCTATTTCTCTTCACACTTTTCATCCCATCTTAACATTTACTTGCTACCATTATTCTATAGCTCCCTTCTGCATCCACTGATTCATTCACTGCTACATACTGTCCCAGATTTGTGAAACTCTCAACTTCAAGCAATCCCAATTCACTCTCACTTTCAGCTTTCCTTTTGTCAACACATTTTGCACATCTTATTACTTTACTTTTACCTGCAACTTTCTTGTTATACCCTTTCAAACTCAGTCACCACCTGTATTCTAACATACAAACAAACAAAATACTTGCATTCATTCATATACAGAGGCTGTATTCTACCTTGCAAGAGTGGTGGCTGAGTCATATCTCGCATTTTCACTAAGAGCCATTTCACCTCAACAAATTTAGCTCCTCGGAGGAGGATAATGGGACACCCCTATCACCATCAGTACAGTATGAATGAGCGTGTTGTTGATATACCCCCACTACCTCATCTCATATCAGCCTTCCCCCATATCCACCTTTGCCGGTTTACATCACTGAGCAGGAAAATCTTTGCATGGCTCTTGTCAACTTTTTGTAGTCGCCACTCATTTCTGTCTCTTATTCACTCTCTTCCCTTCTCCGACAGCATACTACTAGCACTCAGTGTTTTTTCACTCCATCCATTCACCTTGTTCTATGTCTTCCTTTCAGGTTTACTCTACATACTGCCGTTCTCCACACGCTTTTTTTATATTATCTTCTTTTGTTGTTTCTATATGTCCAAAACATCATTGCTGTGTGTGGTCTTATTGATTCTACAGCTTTCCTCCATTGCCTGTTCATAGCCTCGTCTCCTCATTTCTCACTTTCCATTATTTTCATACATCTCATCTCAATAAGAATTAGTTTGTTCTTTTCATATTTGCATTTCAAGTCTACTCTATACACTGCAATAGGGCAATCACTCATTCATATAATCTTTTGTTTGTATTCATTCCTGAATACCTATTTCTCTTCACACTTTTCATCCCATCTTAACATTTACTTGCTACCATTATTCTATAGCTCCCTTCTGCATCCACTGATTCATTCACTGCTACATACTGTCCCAGATTTGTGAAACTCAACTTCAAGCAATCCCAATTCACTCTCACTTTCAGCTTTCCTTTTGTCAACACATTTTGCACATATTACTTTACTTTTACCTGCAACTTTCTTGTTATACCCTTTCAAACTCAGTCACCACCTGCTTCAGTTCTTCAGAATCAGATAGCAGCTGCATGTCATCCACAAATAGTAGTTGCTTTATTATCCATAACCTCCATTCATGTTACATAATTTAAAGCTTCTGCCTAGCACTTCAATATATTTCCCTTACCACTCCATCCACATACTCATTAAACATACATGGTGGCAGTACATTAACTTAACATAGCACTACATTCACATCTCAAAGATACTGTGTGGAGATTTGTATCTCGCGTATTGGTTGGTGAATGACTACTTCTTCCCATCTACCTCCAAACTCTGGAACTCCCTCCTTCTGGCTTTCCTAATTCTTATAACTTATCTTCTGTCAAAAATCAGATTTATCGTCATATCAGGGCCTAATCATGCCATATCTTTAGGTCTTCAGTACTTCAACTATTCTTTCAGCCTATCCTTTTCCTTCTATGTATCATTATCTCATCTATGCCTTGTCCTCAACCTTTTACGTTTTCTTCATCTCAATGTTTTCTTCAAGCCTGGGCCTCTATTGGTGAGGGCAGTTTTCTTGCCTGTCTTGGTGTCACACATAAAAAAAAGTCTTCTTTGCCATACCTAACTCATACCCACTACTACTCATGTGAAAACCTTTTATCACTTTCAACAGATATCTTTTTCTTACAATCACAACATACTTCACAATGCTTCTCATTCAGTCCTCACATGAAAGACTTCAAAATATATTAGAATGTGTCGAAGTACAATGAAAATTTCAATGGTGATACATTATGACATGTCTGCTTTTTTGTAGGTAGTATTTCTCATCTCAGACAGACATATTAGTAAATTCACTTTCTGACGTGCTTCCTTTGGGTCACGGGACTTCAGATGCTGAGATTCCTCTTGGACTTTTCATGTGAAGCTTGTCTGTTGCAGGAAAGAAGATTGAGATATTACACTTATACTGTCAGTGACACACTGCATACCTCATGACTGGTGCTGTGCTGTCTTCATGGAGCCTATCTACGCTGACCCTTCTGCCCTCGTTTAATTTTTGGAAGTTTTAATTGGCTGTGTAACAGTGATAGAAGGAAGAGTAAATGTTTCTCAACGCTTTGTGAGCTAGGCCATTGCCAGTAGAATACGTAAGATGGATTTCAGCATGAGTGTTTGGCTTGAACTCTTAGTTTAGTATTTTTTTAAGAGTGACTTGATTTCAAATTGGCAGTGATTGTATTGGAGAGAGAATCTTGATGGGACTGCATGGAAAAAACGCTTCCTCAGAGGTATCTTTTTTTTTTCAAGCTGAATTTTTTCCCCAAAAGTTTTTACATAAGTAGTTAAGCTTGTTTTTAGTCTTACTCTCTGGCAAAGCATTAGTTTTCTGGTAGGTATGAGTGTCTATGATCTGAATTCTCTCAGAACAACATTGTATGCAAGAATGTGTGATGCATATTAAATCGGCTAAAATTGTTGGTGAGATAGCTCTGATCTACAAAAGAGTTTAGTTCAGCCATTTCTGTATCTAAAATAATCCTTCTTTGCTGCATAGATCAAGGAAGATATGGATATAAAATTCACGTTACTGAAACTGTGATCTGTGATATTAAATTATTCTAGCCTTCATTAATAAGCAAGCTGTAGGAATCAACAGAATTGAGATGGATTTCTTCTAGATGATTGTTAAAAGTTTCTTAGACAACTGTCATTCATGTTATGAGCTCATCACAGAGGCCACCATCACACTAAATATTTCACTTACTGAATAGTCAGGAAAGCTCCATCATATGATCCTAGTCTTTTCAAGCTCCACATCACAGTCCATGGAGTGGTTACTATTTATAATTTTTCTTTCAAAAACATCTAAGTCAGTATGGTGCACCACTTACATATTCAAAGCTGTTTAATATCTGAAGATAAAGAATTTTTCAATATCAGTGAGTAGTGCTAAATTTTGTTTTTATACACTGCAATCCACAGTCAAAGGGCGAAATACATTTGGAAACACTTTTTGTTTGTGTACATCCATGTTTTCATGGCCCTGCTTATTACTCTACAGTTATAGACTTTCAGGCTTGATAGTCACATGCTTTCTAATGTAATATGATCTACTGCAGCAGGCATTAGATGATTACATATCTCTATTCAATGTTTTGTTTTGGTCAGCTCTACCATTTTCACTTCTTGCATCTTTCAACAAGTTGAGGTAGAAATATTTTGCAAAGAAATCAAAAGCCTCTATCCACCTACATATTTTATACTTGGGATTGAGCTGTCCATATCCTTTTCCCCGTGCCTTCTTATGATGTTCTGTTTCACTAGTAGTGATATATGATGTTATATTGATGCTGTAAATGTTGCAGCATTAACAATAAGGATACCTCTAATTCATCATGAAAACTGTGTCCCATACATACTCATTGCTTGGTGTATCTGCCAAGGTATTTTAGAAATCTCCAAATCTAAAGGTTATATATAGAGTTGAGTGCATTTTAAGTTTTTGGGACCTGTAATTGTAAAATATAGCAGTGTCCTTTCATCATGTTTGACTGCATACCAGGGAGCGTTATACAGTAAGTCCTAGAAATTTTTCTAGATATAAGAGTTAACTCTCCTTACAAAATAATTGATAGTCATCACAGAAATATTGATCTGTGCTCCTTTTCAGTACGAATTATGTTTGCATTAACAGGCAATTTTTTCCAATTGCTTCTATCAATTTACCTACTTTGAGAGCCCCTGTAGAAGTATACACTTGTCTTAAGGGAATATATGCATAGTTATACACGGAGATTAGACTTGGCATAAACCTCTGTAAATCCAAGAGCAGTTCATCTATAATTCACATATCATTTTTTGCATTTAGAACCTTGAGAAGCACATATATTTTCATATTTGATGGTAGTGAGGAGCTATATAACACAGAAACTAGCAGCACCTGCTACACTGCTTCTCGGTGTTTAGCCCTCTTATTTTACAGGGAAGCTTATGGTCTTACTTTTAGTCAACCTCTTCATTAGACTGAGGAGGAACTGCAGTAGTTTTAAATTAATTTCAGTTGCAGATTTCACACGATGCTGAATTCAATTATTATAAATATGTAGAGAAATAAACGGGAAGACCATTCCATAGAAATCCTCATAACATAAAATCTTAACGGAAGGTCCACATTAACCTTTTGTGATTTTTTTTTTTTTTTTACAGTAAGCATCTCTTGGTGGATATTTGCATATACTGTATAGGAAAATCTACAGATTATATCCAAACTCGCCATCTCGTATGCTAGAAAGGATATACTGTATTAATTTTCTAGGGGAAACTGAATTGACAACTATTATATTGCAACAAAAGTAAAACCGTCTAATAATTTTAATTTTATAGGGTATTCTACTGTAAATTTTGAAATTCTCTGGAGCAAAACTGAGTCTATGTCTTTCAATTTCCGTGTGTTACGTAATTAAGGGCATATAATTAATAAATAAATAAGTTTTCATTCCTTGTTTTTTACCCCTGACAAGTGTCCTATTTCCTTCCAGTTTTTACTGTCTTTCAAATGTGTTTTGGAAGTATGATGCCATCTGTTATACTTACCTCAACTGACTGGGTTAGTCTAATGTTTGGCAAGAATCTTTCACTCTTGGTTGGGTGTTTTACATACAAATTGGTGTTTTTATGACCTGGACTCAGAGAATAGCAAACTTGAAATAGCTCAATTTGCATGGTTGTCAGTGTGGAGAGAAAGATTTTTGTTAATACTTCTCATAATAATTTAGTGTACTGTAGAGCCTGTTTTGTCATTTACTTCATCAGTGTTTTTTGTTTTTTTTTAGTTGAAACAACTGTCACAATATAGGCTGTACCGAGGCTATCAGTTTCAGGCAAGGCCCCCAAAGTCCAGCATATTTTTTGAACTGACCATTAAGTTGATAGAAAATCCCGAAGTCTGGAATATCAACAGTTTTCATGACTCATTGCATTTATTTCTCTCTTTGCAAATTGATTGTACAAAGGAACTGTTGCACACATAATTAGCTTGCAAACTAGAAACAAATAGTACCTTACCCGAGCTGTAATGTTGGATGGTAGATTAACTGGTGGATCTTCTAATAATATTCCCCAAGAATACAGGAGTGCTGTACTTAGATTCAGACTGCGTTTACCTAACATCCATCCCCATATTTTTTGCAACAACCAGATCATAGTTCCTGCAATCATGCATGTTCCCAATATAGCCACCCATAGCACTTCTGAAATATTAATATATAAATAAAGCACGTTAGTCTGCATGCTTTATAAATGAATGATAAATAGAAAAAAGTTAATACTTTATATATTTGCTTCAGATAATAGTAAGATTCACTTAACACAGTGACAGGAATTTTAAAATGTCCTGTTATAAGTGTATGTATTGTGTTCATAAATATTTTATTAATAGAGGAGTGTACAAATATTATTCAGATCATACTTGGGAAAGGTCTAACCAGAGAGAAAATCTCTGGAAGCTCTCTAGGTTTAGCTGTAACAATCACCAGTGGCTCCGAGACATAGACTCGAGAGTAGTCTACTACAGCCATCCGGGATCCCATCCATGAGAGTAGCATTGAGAAGTCAGCCTTGTTGTGCTGAAGGGTACCAACCGTACCTGTCCAGTTTCCACTGGTCTGTGAAACACCCCACTGATTATCCCAGGGAGTGCGCATAACATACCTACAAATCCAAAAGGAAAAGTGTACAGATATTTAAAGTTTTTTGTATTGCTAAATCATAAATAGATTAGAACAGATGTTGTCACCTTCAGTTAACATTATTCCTTTTGGTAGCTTTAAGAGTGTATTTCAAAGAACAAAGTTTATATAGTTATATATTTAGAATTGCATGACTAATTCTAAATTTAAACTCCCAGAGATTATTCTAGATATTATTACAGAATGTTCCTAAGTCTTAGATTGTTTTAAAAAGAAATTTGTCTAACAGCAATTGATGCTTTAGCTGATCATAACATACTTATTTCTACAGGAAAGGGAAGAAAATTTCTGCAATATCTTACGTAAAATTAAGAACCTTTGATAGAGCTATGAGCATTCTGTAGTCTAATGAGTCCTTAGGAGTGACAGTAGTGGATGACTGATTTGAGTCACGTGTGAACTGGAGGAATGGAAACCAATCCATGGAAACTATGTTAAAAGTATGTCCATGGAAGTTTTCAAACTGAGCTGCAAAATGCAATATATAATAACATTAAGATATGACCTTTATATTGGTGTTTAGCATTTAATTTGCTCCTATATGCACCAATATATTACCATTATGGTTAAGTCAGATTTCTTGGAGATTAGATCATCTTTCATATATCATACATTTGATAGCTATACTTTCAGTCATACACCGAGTAGCAATTCCATTCTCTCACTAATTTCTCCAAATTGGTATGTCATCATATATTTTCGTCATCCATTTTCTTACTAAACTATTTAACAGGTGGCAGCACAAACACAAGCACACTTCGTTTAAAATGCAAATTTTTTCAATGTTCTTATTATTTCAATAAACCACTGTTGCATTTCCCTATTACATACTCCAGATATTTTTAAATATCAGTATGATTCTTTTTAATTTTTGTAAAGAATTTCTATATATATATATATATATATATATATATATATATATATATATATATATATATATATATATATATATATATATATATATATATATATATATATATATATATATATATATATATATATATATATATATATATATATATATATATATATATATATATATATACATACATATTCATATATATATATATATATATATATATATATATATATATATATATATATATATATATATATATATATATATATATATATATATATATGTGTGTGTGTGTGTGTGTGTGTGTGTGTGTGTGTGATTACCTAATTGTGATTACCTAATTGCGTTTACGGGAAAGAGTCCAAAGCTCGTATCTTCCCGTCTCCTCATCGGTTCCATTTTATACTTAGTGATACTTATCATACCTATCCTTAAAACTATGGATTGAGATAGCATTAACTATCTCCTCGCTTAGCGAATTCCAATTATCAACTACTCTTACACTGAAAAAGTATTTCCTTACATCCTGCAAAGAAGTTTTCTTACGAAGCTTCAAACTATGACCTCTAGTTCTAGAGCCAGCCATATCAAAATATCGATCCCTATCCACTCTATCATAACCATGAAGGAATTTAAAGACTGTCACCATATCCCCCCTCACTCTTCTAGCCTCGAGTGATGGTAAGTCTAATTCCCTCAGCCTCTCATCATAACTGAGATTGCGTATTTCTGGCACCAGTTTCGTGGCATGTCTTTGAACTTTTTCAAGCTTAGCTATGTGCTTTTTCAAGTGCGGATTCCAAAAGGGGGCTGCATATTCCAGTTTTGGCCTCACATAGGTTACATAAATATTTCTGAACATTTCCTTGTCCATGTGCCTGAAGGCTACCCTTACATTTGATAAGAATGCATATGCTGCCCTTACTATGCCATTTATATGTATTTCTGGAGACAAATCTGCCAGTATGTTTACTCCTAGATCTCTCTCATTTTCTGTCTCTTGAAGTTGTACTCCAGCCACCGAGTAGTCAAGCTTGGGCCTTCTTGCACTTGTACCCATTCTCATTACCTTACATTTTGAAGTATTGAATTTCATTAGCCACTTTTCTGACCACTCATGCAGATTATTTAGATCCTCCTGAAGTTCTCTACCATTGTTCTCGTTTTTTACTTTCTTCACAATCTTTGCATCATCTGCAAACATATTCATGAATGAATTTACACACTCTGGTAGGTCATTTACATATACAAGGAACAAAAGTGGCCCTAAAACTGAACCCTGTGGAACTCCACTACTAACTCTTCTCCATTCAGACACTGAGTGTCTTACTCTAACCCTCTGTTCCCTTCCTTCTAAGTAAGTTTTTATCCATTCTAAAACATTTCCACCTATTCTAGCCATTGATTGCAACTTCCTAATAAGTCTCCCATGTGGAACAGTGTCAAACGCTTTCTGGAAGTCTAGGAATATGCAATCTGCCCAGCCCTCTTTTTCCTGTAAGATTCGGCTTACCTCATCATAAAATACTAATAAGTTTGTTACTGTTGATCTACCTTCTCTGAAGCCATGTTGCCTCACAGACAAAAAGTTGAAGGATTCCAAGTGAAGAGAGATATGTTTCCTTAGTAGTTTCTCCATAACTTTGCAAAGTATGCTGGTCAAGGAAACTGGTCTATAGTTCAGAGCCGTATCCCTCCTTCCCTTTTTAAAAATAGGTATCACATTTGCTTGTTTCCAGCATCTTGGAATCTCCCCTGACTCCAGTAACTTTTTAAATATGATACTTAGTGCCAATGATATTGAGTTTGCACATTTCTTAAGTACATGAGGGGATATGTCATCAGGACCTGTAGCTTTATGAACATCTAAATCCATCAGCACTTTGCATACCTCTGTGGCTGTAAGGTTGATGTTCTCTAATACCGGCCCTTGAGCTTCTATATCTGCAATCTGAGGGGGTGGGTATTTTCTACTGTAAATACTGACTGAAACATCCTTGTTCAATTCTTTGCAGATCTCTTCATCCGTCTCAGTGATGCTTCCATCCGCTCTCTTTAGCCTTAAAACCTGTTCTTTTACCTTCAGTTTTCCTCTGATAAAGCTGTGGAAAAGCTTGGGATTTTCTTTAGCCTTCCTGGTGATGTCCCTCTCATAGTCTCTCTCTGCCTCTCTCCTTTTACTTAGATAGTCATTTCTTGCTCTTTTGTAGGTTTGCCAGGCATTTATGTTTTTTCTCCTCCTATACCTTTTCCAGCATTTGTCTCTCCACTCCTTAGCTCTTTTACACCCATTATCGAACCATTTCTCTCTGGCATGAATTACACCTACTTTGGTGACAGGTATGCAGCAATCTACTATCTTCCCATATTTCTCACAAAAGATGTCATACATTTCTTGTACAGATTTGTTGTAAAATAAGGTTTCCAGTCAATAACTGCAAAAAGCTCATTCATTTTGATGTAATCTCCTTTCGGATAGTTCCTCCTCATGTCCTCAGTGCCTCTACTCTCAGGAAGAATATCTTCAATGATATACTCCATCAACAACACACAGTGGTCACTCTTTCCAATTGGTGGTTCATACTCAATATTTTCAATATCCAACATATTATCTGTGAACACTAGATCAAGTAGTGATGGCTCATCCCCACCCCTTGCCCTTGTTGGTTCCATTACATGTTGGTGTAGGAAATTCCCTTGTACGCAATCTAGGAATCTTGCCCCAAATGAGTCCTCACCACTGTGTGGGTCAAGATTTATCCAATCTATCTCTTTATGATTAAAGTCTCACATAATCAAAATCCTACATTTTTTTCCCCGTGCCATGTTAACAACTGAGTTTATGACTTCAATAGTACCTATATGACTTTCCTCATAAACTTCAAGCCTATTTTGGTTCCTTGGTGGGTTGTATACAACAGTTATTATAATGCTCTCTGACCCAGTATGTATGTGAGCAACAAGAAATTCCTTGAACTCACTTTCTATAGTCAAGTTTATTTCTTCAACTTGAATCCTTTCACTTATGAGCAGTGCTATCCCTCCACCAGTCCTCTCAGATCTTTCAACCCTTAGTATTCTGAAGCCCTTAGGAAAAACTGTGACACTGTTTATGTCCTCACTCAACTTGGTCTCTGTAATTGCTACTATATCTGCCTTACTGTTGTGAATCCTATCTTTTAATTCTACTGCCTTACCAGCTAATCCATCAGCATTTGTGTATAACAATCTTAATGAGGCCCCATCCCCTGATCTTCTGTCATTATCTTCTTTATCTCCCCTTTGTCTGGAAGAACTCTGAAATGAAAATTTTTCTTTTGCTCTTCATTTCTTTCCTCATTTAACCTTCTTGCCTCTTGCAACAAGTTTTTGATCTTTCCCATCTCTTCCTGTGTTCTGTATTGTCTAATGAACACTTCTTTGAATTCTTGAATGTCTTTTAGACTTTTTTTTCTCAACAAGATTTCCTTTCATGTTTCCCCTCTCTCAAAGGTTACTTTTGTTGGTCTCGGCTTTCCTTCCCTCGAATATTTACCTAGTTGGTGTATGTTTACAATATCCTCAGGACCACAAACTACTTCAAGCTTTCTCATCAGGTCTACAACCCCAGCTTTATTTTCTTCAAGTCTCCCCTGCCATGTTGGCTCCTGGGATTCGCTTATGTTTGAGATTACCACTGTCTTCTCCTTATCAAGTGCTTGTCTGATGAGTGGGTTTGCCCTTTCCATCGCAACGTCTTTCATTTTTTCGATTACTGTCTCTTTATAGTCAACTGATTGTATGTTTTCCAGTGCCACCATCTTTACAGCCTCTTTGGCTGCCACATTCCCCTTTAGTGCATCAGCAAAGGAAGTTTTCATGGCATCATTTTCCATATTCAGCTCCTGGAACTCTTTTCTGAACTGTTCAATGTTTTCCTTAATCTGGACATTCCAAGCAGCAATCTCGTCTCTCTCAGAAGAGAGCAGTGAACTAACATCTAATTCTTTTAGGTTGTCATTCAGCTGTTTGTTTTTATCTTTTTGTTTAGAAATTCTAGATTCTAGTTGACTCTTTTCTCCTTCCAGCTTCTTTATTCTTTTTTCTAGTTCCTTTCTCTCCTGCCCTTGTGCTTTATTTGCTTCCTCCAAAGATCTTATTTGCTCTCTGAGTGTTTCATTCTCTTTCATTTCTCCATCCATATTCCGAATTTTTCCAGACAGACTCTGGCTCAAAGAATAAAGGAAATAAAAGAAAAGAATATTAAAGAAGAAAGAATTAGCCAAAAAATAATAAAAAGATAACTGATAATAATTCCCATACATAGTGTAAAATTCCATGAAAGGGAAAAAATGTAAATAAACCATTGCCTCTAAATTCTTGATTTTCTGTTTAAGTTTCCTAATGGCTACCCCTCCTACCGACCCATGATGGGAGAGGTTTGGGACAGAGATGGCTTCATTTTTATGTTCTCCCTCTCACAGAATATAGAAAGAAGAAGAGAAAGAGGAAAAAAAAAGAGAAAAACTTTTATTTAAACTTCACACAGAATTTTTATATCTCCATATAAGTGCTATTTAGTGACTCAATTTATCTCTTTTCTGGTAACACACATCTTAACTTAAAAACTTGACCATGGTAGTTTAAGGATAAAAAGAAAAAAAAACGCAACAAAACAAAAGTCAAACCTGAAGGAAAATTCGAATTTGTGTCTGAGGAGGCACCCACCTGTTTCTGCTATATATTCTTCCTAACTGATAAACTCACTAGCTAACCAAGATATGTTATCACAGGATTAGACTTTGCATTTAACTCAATATATATATACAAAAAAAATAGTAAAAAGGAAAGCTAAAAGAAAAGCAAAAAAATGAAGAAAATAAAACAGCTGTACTACTTGGCAACTTAACTCAGTACTGTTGACAAGTGGATATTTGGTATTTATTTAATTATTCAATTATTTCGTGTATCAAACTAACTAACAAGTTAATATAAATGGGAAGGATACTGATTTTAACAATATATGGAACCACAGGATCAGGTAAACGGCTTAAGAGCTTTCCCCAGTTTACACAAAAAATTAGGTAATGTGATGTGATGGCTTCACCTCTGGCAACTCTTCTAAATTTCTTTCAAGGCAAAACAGGACAGCAGCTTCTCTCTCCCCTCACGAAAATGTTCTCAATTTTTTCCTTTAATATTTTGGACAGTCTCGTCATACAATAAATATAAGTTTTGTACTCACAATACTCTGCAGGATTTCAGATTTAGGGAAATTATGGTAAAGTTTTCCACTAAGCACTTAGTCACTCAAAAACACAAGTAAAAAGTTAAGAGAAGCAGTTGCGTACACCTCCCTGAGTCTTTTGTGATTACTTAATTGTGTTTACGGGAAAGAGCCCAAAGCCCGTATCTTCCAGTCTCCTGATCGGTTCCATTTTGTACTTAGTGATGCTTATCATACCTGTCCTTAAAACTATGGATTGAGATAGCATTAAGTACCTCCTCGCTTAGCCAATTCCAATTATCAACTACTCTTACACTGAAAAAGTATTTCCTTACATCCTGCAAAGAAGTTTTCTTACGAAGTTTCAAACTATGACTTCTAGTTCCAGAGCCAGCCACATCAACATATTGATCCCTATCCACTCTATCATAACCATGAAGGAATTTAAAGACTGTCACCATATCCCCCTTCAATCTTCTAGCTTCGAGTGATGGTAAGTCTAATTCCCTCAGCCTCTCATCATAACCGAGATTGTGTGTGATTACCTAATTGTGATTACCTAATTGTGTTTACGGGAAAGAGCCCAAAGCTCGTATCTTCCAGTCTCCTGATCGGTTCCATTTTAGACTTAGTGATACTTATCGTACCTGTCCTTAAAACTATGGATTGAGATAGCATTAGCTACCTCCTCGCTTAGCGAATCCCAATTATCAACTACTCTTACACTGATAAAGTATTTCCTTACATCCTGCAAACAAGTTTTCTTACGAAGCTTCAAACTATGACCTCTAGTTCTAGAGCCAGCCATATCGAAATATCGATCCCTATCCACTCTATCATAACCATGAAGGAATTTAAAGACTGTCACCATATCCCCCCTTACTCTTCTAGCTTCGAGTGATGGCAAGTCTAATTCCCTCAGCCTCTCATCATAACTGAGATTGCGTATTTCTGGCACCAGTTTCGTGGCATGTCTTTGAACTTTTTCAAGCTTAGCTATGTGCTTTTTCAAGTGCGGATTCCAAAAGGGGGCTGCATATTCCAGTTTTGGCCTCACATAGGTTACATGAATATTTCTGAACATTTCCTTGTCCATGTGCCTGAAGGCTACCCTTACATTTGATAAGAATGCATATGCTGCCCTTACTATGCCATTTATATGTATTTCTGGAGACAAATCTGCCAGTATGTTTACTCCTAGGTCTCTCTCATTTTCTGTCTCTTGAAGTTGTACTCCAGCCACCGAGTAGTCAAGCTTGGGCCTTCTTGCACTTGTACCCATTCTCATTACCTTACATTCTGAAGTATTGAATTTCATTAGCCACTTTTCTGACCACTCATGCAGATTATTTAGATCCTCCTGAAGTTCTCTACCATTGTTCTCGTTTTTTACTTTCTTCACAATCTTTGCATCATCTGCAAACATATTCATGAATGAATTTACACACTCTGGTAGGTCATTTACATATACAAGGAACAAAAGTGGCCCTAAAACTGAACCCTGTGGAACTCCACTACTAACTCTTCTCCATTCAGACACTGAGTGTCTTACTCTAACCCTCTGTTCCCTTCCTTCTAAGTAAGTTTTTATCCATTCCAAAACATTTCCACCTATTCTAGCCATTGAGTGCAGCTTCCTAATAAGTCTCCCATGTGGAACAGTGTCAGACGCTTTCTGGAAGTCTAGGAATATGCAATCTGCCCAGCCCTCTTTTTCCTGTAAGATTTGGCTTACCTCATCATAAAATTCTAATAAGTTTGTTACTGTTGATCTACCTTCTCTGAAGCCATGTTGCCTCACTGACAAAAAGTTGAAGGATTCCAAGTGAAGAGAGATATGTTTCCTTAGTAGTTTCTCCATAACTTTGCAAACTATGCTGGTCAAGGAAACTGGTCTATAGTTCAGAGCCGTATCCCTCCTTCCCTTTTTGAAGATAGGTATCACATTTGCTTGTTTCCAGCATCTTGGAATCTCCCCCGACTCCAGTGACTCCTTAAATATGATACTTAGTGCCACTGATATTGTGTTTGCGCATTTTTTAAGCACATGAGGGGATATGTCATCAGGACCTGTAGCTTTATGAACATCTAAATCCATCAGCGCTTTGCATACCTCTGTGGCTGTAAGGTTGATGTTCTCTAATACCGGCCCTTGAGCTTCTATCACTGCAATCTAAGGGGGTGGGGTATTTTCTACTGTAAATACTGACTGAAACTCCTTGTTCAATTCTTTGCAGATCTCTTCATCCGTCTCAGTGATGCTTCCATCCGCTCTCTTTAGCCTTAAAACCTGTTCTTTTACCTTCAGTTTTCCTCTGATAAAGCTGTGGAAAAGCTTGGGATTTTCTTTAGCCTTCCTGGTGATGTCCCTCTCATAATCTCTCTCTGCCTCTCTCCTTTTACTTAGGTAGTCATTTCTTGCTCTTTTGTAGGTTTGCCAGGCATTTATGTTTTTTCTCCTCCTATACCTTTTCCAGCATTTGTCTCTCCACTCCTTAGCTCTTTTACACCCATTATCGAACCATTTCTCTCTGGCATGAATTACACCTACTTTGGTGACAGGTATGCAGCAATCTACTATCTTCCCATATTTCTCACAAAAGATGTCATACATTTCTTGTACAGATTTGTAGTAAAATAAGGTTCTCCAGTCAATAACTGCAAAGCTCATTCATTTTGATGTAATTTCCTTTCGGATAGTTCTTCCTCATGTCCTCAGTGCCTCTACTCTCAGGAAGAATATCTTCAATGATATACTCCATCAACAACACACAGTGGTCACTCTTTCCAATTGGTGGTTCATACTCAATATTTTCAATATCCAACACATTATCTGTGAACACTAGATCAAGTAGTGATGGCTCATCCCCACCCCTTGCCCTTGTTGGTTCCATTACATGTTGGTGTAGGAAATTCCCTTGTACGCAATCTAGGAATCTTGCCCCGAATGAGTCCTCACCACTGTGTGGGTCAAGATTTATCCAATCTATCTCTTTATGATTAAAGTCTCCCATAATCAAAATCCTACATTTTTTCTCCCGTGCCATGTTAACAACTGAGTTTATGACTTCAATAGTACCTATATGTGTGTGTGTGTGTGTGTGTGTGTGTGTGTGGTTTGTCACAAATAATGGCATTATATACTACAGGTTATTTTCAAACTTAGTCTAATATCTTTTTATCTTAATTTTTTCCTTGCTACCTACATTTTTTTTTCATCTAATGGTATATCTTTTAATATAGGCTTGGTTATCTGTTTTCAGTCAGTAATTCTGCACGTATTATGGTATTACTTACATGTAATACCATTTAGTTTACAGATTGCTCATATTCTTTGTTTGAATATTTAAAGTTCTGCTTTTCAAACCAACTCTATCTTCTTGTACAGAATATCGCATATACACACATATCCAGTTGTTGTTCATAATTTGCTCTAGCATTCAATGTAATAAAATAACTATATCCATTTTAATAATTATTAAACTATTCTCTATTTGAAGAGAGATTCTGCAAGATTTACCAATACTATAAAGCCCCATGTTATCGTGAGTGAGAAGAAACTGTCATTAGTAGTTGCGATGCTCTCTGTAAAATTTTGTCAGTAATACGTCGTTGTATAAAAACTACTCTTTCATGAAAATATATCACCAAACAGTACCCTTTGCCGTTTTTATTTTGTTCATCTATGGACTTTATGCATATTCAGAGCAGCAACTATGTACATAGTAGGACTCTAACAAACCATGGATTAAAGCATAAACTCGGTGACAATCAAATACCTAGAAGCACAG
>JAXCGZ010002138.1:32500-97677 GCA_037179515.1 Halocaridina rubra
TTAAGAAACGTTTTAAATTGCCTTAAATGCGTTCATTTGTGTTTTTATCTGGTAATGCTGTCAAGGCTGCGAAAGTTGTCACCATTATGGTGTAGTCGCAGATCTTTCACTGTTGTCTTTTTATCTGAACTATAACTGTAAAGGAGATCCATTTATTTCTTTTTTTTATATTCTCATCTTCGCCATCTGTTAACCTTTCTTAAAGATTCAAGCTACATATGTTGTTTGACACATGGATGTGTAAGATTAACGTTCAACCTATTTTATTTTACTTGATCTAGTATTCACAGATAACGTGTTGGATATTGAAAAAATTGAGTATGAACCACTAATTGGAAAGCGTGACCACTGTGTGTTGCTGATGGAGTATATCATTGAAGATGTTCTGCCTGAGAGTAAAGGCACTGGGGGCACTTGAAAAAGAACATAGCTAAGCTTGAAAAAGTTCAAAGAGATGCCACGAAACTGGTGCCAAAAATATGCAATCTCAGTTATGACGAGAGGCTGAGGAAATTAGACTTACTATTACTCGAAGCTAGAAGATTGAGGGGAGATATGGTGACAGCCTCTCATCATAGCTGAGATTGAGTATTTCTGGCACCAGTTTTGTGGCATGTCTTTGAACTTTTTCAAGCTTAGCTATGTGCTTTTTCAAGTGCGGATTCCAAAAGGGGGATGCATATTCAAGTTTGGCCTCACATACATTACATAAATATTTCTGAACATTTCCTTGTCCATGTGCCTGAAGGCTACCCTTACATTTGATAAGAAGGCATATGCTGCCCTTACTATGCCATTTATATGTATTTCTGGAGACAAATCTGCCAGTATGTTTACTCCTAGATCTCTCTCATTCTCTGTCTCTTGAAGTTGTACTCCAGCCACCGAGTAGTCAAGCTTGGGCCTTCTTGCACTTGTACCCATTCTCGTTACCTTACACTTTGAAGTATTGAATTTCATTAGCCACTTTTCTGACCACTCATGCAGACTATTTAGATCTTCCTGAAGTTCTCTACCATTGTTCTCGTTTTCTACCTTCTTCACAATCTTTGCATCATCTGCAAACATATTCATGAATGAATTTACAGACTCTGGTAGGTCATTTACATATGCAAGGAACAAAAGTGGCCCTAAAACTGAACCTTGTGGAACTCCACTACTAACTCTTCTCCATTCAGACACTGCGTGTCTTACTCTAACCCTCTGTTCCCTTCCTCCTAAGTAAGTTTTTATCCATTACAAGACATTCCCACCTATTCTAGCCATTGCTTGCAGCTTCATAATAAGTCTCCCATGTGGAACAGTGTCAAACGCTTTCTGGAAGTCTAGGAATATGCAATCTGCCCAGCCCTCTCTTTCCTGTAAGATTCGGCTTACCTCATCATAAAAGTCTAATAAGTTTGTTACTATTGATCTACCTTCTCTGAAGCCATGTTGCCTCACTGACAAAAAGTTGAAGGATTCCAAGTGAAGAGAGATATGTTTCCTCAGTAGTTTCTCCATAACTTTGCAAACTATGCTGATCAAGGAAACTGGTCTATAGTTTAGAGCCGTATCCCTCCTTCCCTTTTTGAAGATAGGTATCACATTAGCTTGTTTCCAGCATCTTGGAATCTCCCCTGACTCCAGTGACTTTTTAAATATGAGACTTAGTACCAATGATATTGGGTTTGTGCATTTTTTAAGTACGTAAGGGGATATATCATCAGGACCTGTAGCTTTTTGGACATCTAACTCCATCAGCGCTTTGCATACCTCTGTGGCTGTAAGGTTGATGTTCTCTAATACCGACCCTTGAGCTTCTATATCTGCAATCTGAGGGGGTGGGGTATTTTCTACTGTAAATACTGACTGAAACTCCTTGTTCAATTCTTTGCAGATCTCTTCATCCATCTCAGTGTTGCTTTCATCCGCTCTCTTAAGCCTTAAAACCTGTTCTTTTACCTTCAGTTTTCCTCTAATAAAGCTGTGGAAAAGCTTGGGATTTTCTTTAGCCTTCCTGGTAATGTCCCTCTCATAGTCTCTCTCTGCCTCTCATCTTTTACTTAGGTAATTATTTCTTGCTCTTTTGCAGGTTTGCCAGGCATTTATGTTTTTTCTCCTCCTATACCTTTTCCAGCATTTGTCTCTCCACTCCTTAGCTCTTTTACACCCATTATCGAACCATATCTCTCTGGCATGAATTACACCTGCTTTGGTGACAGGTATGCAGCAATTTACTATCTTCCCATATTTCTCACAAAAGATGTCACATATTTCTTGTGTGTAAGTGTTTGTGTGTGGTAAGGAAGCCCATCAGTGAAACAACATAGAAAAAATAGCGCTATATTTCGGGTCCTAAGTGGACCCCTTCTCAAGCACAAGTGAGATTAAAATTTTTTTACTCACTTGTGCTTGAGAAGGGGTCCTGTTGGGACCCGAAATATAGCATTATTTTTTCTATGTGTTGTGTCACTAATGGGCTTCCTTACCATTTAGTGCTATATGCTAACAGTTTGTGTTTACTCATATATATATATATATATATATATATATATATATATATATATATATATATATATATATATATATATATATATATATATATACACGTTCCGGTTTTACATCGCGGGCTCCCTTTTCAACTAAGGGCTATGATGGTTGCCATTTTGCGAAGGGCTTGCTTTGGCAGAAGTAATCGTTACCCTGAGTGCATGCTAACCTCAGACCGTGACAGGGCGCGAACCCGCGACATGACGTCTCCAAGTCGCGGACGCTACCGTTTGAGCCACGGTGACTATATATATATATATATATATATATATATATATATATATATATATATATATATATATATATATATATATATATATTATATTATATATATATATATATATATATATATATATATATATATATATATATATATATATATATATATATATATATATATATAATATAATATATATATATATATATATATATATATATATATATATTATATATATATATATATATATATATATATATATATATATATATATATATATATATATATATATATATATATATATATATATATATATATATATATATATATATATATATATATATACATTCTCATAAAAACGGAGTAATTGGTAATTGTAGAATTATTTTAAGAATTTTTCCACTATAACTATAAAAAGAATATTTTTTTTAAGAAATATTTAAAAGGATGAATATGAATCTTTGAAAAGATCACCAGAAATCGAAATGAACTGTAAATGTCATTCGATTCTTTATATTGTTTTTTAAAGATTTTTTTCAGTTCTGATCTTTCTTAAATTTACCACGAAAGAGATAAATTGATATTTTCTTGAATATATTTCAAGACAGTTTATTTCCACGTACATATGTAAGTGTTTATTTTGTAACAGTTTCGTTTCTTATTTTTGCTTATGTGTATATCTGTATATATACAGACACAGTATGTACACCTATTCATTTATATTAAGTATACACGTATAGTCGTATGTATAATGTATAGTTCATTATTTAGGCTAGCGTAGAAGACGGAGAGTGAAATCTGATTCGCTAGAAGCATATAACCTTTAGTCTGTCACATCTCCATGATAATGCTTATTATATCGCCTGTGCGAACAAAAATCTGTTGTTTGTAACAGTATTTCAACTCCTTTTCGCCCCTAACGAGAGGGAAGGCTATTTATCCCCTGGTAACAAGAACCCCTGTAAACGATGGGAGTTTTGTCAGATACTTTCTTTACGAATTATACTAAGTTGTTCTCGTAAAATGTGACTAGGCACTCGTTAATGTTTATGACATACAGTTTCTACCATGATCCTTGACGGCGCTTATACGTTTAATTATAAGTAATTCAAATATATGACGTCAGTAGTTGTTCTTGTGAAATTCTACGTTACACTTATGTTTACGACATGTGTTTGACACGTGGAATCAGTCACAGTCGAGACTTTTGAAATACAGTTGCTACCGTGATCCTTGGTGATGCATATACATTAGTTAATGAGTAACTGAATTTGTCTCAGTGTAGTCTTACGGGTCAGTCAGTGTATTACGACGTGCTTTTGACAAGTGTGAAATCGGTCATGACTGAGTCTCTCCGAAGACAGTAGCTACCGTGACTCTTGACGGTGCATATAGTTTAAATAAGTAATTAAATAGCTATTCCTGTGAAGTCCAACAGGACACTCTGAAGTCAGACAGTTCGCCCTTGTTTAAGACCGTGCTATAGATATACGCGAACTAAGTAGACATTCCAGCTTGATTACGACTCCCGTGATTGCCGTGATTGCCGTTGTTAAATTGTGAAACTCCGCGGTTAAACACATCCATATTTTAATTTATTTATACAGTACTTCGCATGCCTTTGCATAAAAATTGCCAGCATGATTGTATTCTGTGCCAAAACAGAACTTGTCAAGGTTGATGAAATAGACTTGTTGTTTGCTTATTAAAAAAGTTGTTATCATATGCTAACAAAAAGCTCTGGAAGATATGATAGAAAATATGAAGAATACGTTGAGGATCAGCCCCTTAATAGGAATTCTGAAAAGGAAGATGTAGAACATGAAAGTAAAGCTAAAATTGTTAATGAGATTAGCTTAGCTGTTCTAGAACGGAATCGTAAGTTCGAAGCCATGGAGAGTAATAGAACTCCTAGTTCTGAGAATTCAAGCCTTCCCAGTGGCCAACCCATGCATAGATTTCCTGAAATAAAAATACCAAAGTTCTCTGGAAACTATGATGAATGGAGCGAATTTTGGGATATGTTTAATAATTTAGTACATAGCAATTCTATGCTAACTATGACAAAGTTTGCAATCTTGAGGAATGTCGTTAAGGGAGATACCAAAGACACCATAAAAGAATATCCTATGATGAATGAATAAAACAGCTGCAAGCTGTTTATGCCAGAGAGGTCAGGATTGTACGAAATTTAATGAGGAAACTGGTAAAGATACCAAACTCCCCCCCCCCCTCCGACTATTCTTCTCTTTCTAAATTCAAACAGGAAGTAGAAGCCATAGCTCGAAGTCTGGTAAATTATGGAGACATGGAGAACACCGATTGGTTGTTTTCAGAACTCTTGATGATGAAATTACCAAAAGTTGTAGAGAACTGGATTAACATGAAACGTGTCACAAAATATCTGTCATTTGAAACACTCTTAAAGGAACTAGGGATATATGCATATAATTTGGAAGGCAAAACCGCTAGAGATAATACAAAAGGAGAAACCCAAACCTATCGGGAGAGAGATGAGACCCAGTCCTGTAAAGAGAATGTAGGTAGTTATGGTGCTGTTGTGAAGGAAGTAAGCAATAAATCAGAATTAGTATTATGTTGTTGTAAGTTCATAAGTCTGAACGATGTAATAAAGTAGTCAGTACAAATAACCGCAGAGACATTGAGAGAGAGTTACAAATGTCTGTGATGTACTCAGTCAGGTCATTGCACAAATGAATGTTACACTCTGTTATACTGTACTAGGTGTAAGAAAAATGGTCTTCATGCAGCCCTGTGTTACAAACACCAAGCGAAATTTCCTAAAAGGTTTGAGGCCTAAGTTTTTGGGGGAAACAATCAGGAAATAGTTCAGAAATGGAAGACGAGCTAAGTGATGAGCTACAACATTCTGACTCAGAATAGGACAAGAAACATATTGGTGTGATGACGCTGAATGCAGTATAAAGGCAAATAGTGAAACCGAGATTACCCTCAAGTGCTTTGCCTACTATCAGTGGAAAAGTAAGCAATTCAATGGGAAGCTTTTTGGATTAACACATGGTTATTCTCTGATGCAGCAGTGTTCTTTTATAACCAGGGAATTAGCTGAAAGGCATAATTTAAGCCCAGTAAATGAAATGACTCTTGATATTGATGCCTTTCCCTCTGACACAAAGAAGTTTTGCTGTTGTAAATATGATTATTAATATAGAGCAAAGAAGAGCCAGACTTAAATTCCTCGTAGTTGATGATATGCTGATTAGCATCTATACCCCAGGAGTAGCAAAGAATGCAAATGTATTAAAATCTAAGGGTGACAAGTTGGCTGATGGAGATATAAACAGTGATACACTAGAAAACATTGGCATTGCCATTGGTGCGTTGCTTTTCAATCAGTTTGTTACTGGTATTAACAAGGGGGGGCATTTATAAGTTGATGGAAGCGCCGGGTGGTGTCATGTTATATGGCCAATTCCTCGAGATGCTAACCATGAAGACAGTAATGTGCAAAACCAATTTGTTAATCAAGTAGGAATACGATTATTACCTGCTTCTACTCAGGAGTTGGTTGAAGAGGCCATAAATCCTGTTAGTAAGTTATGGGAGCTAGAGAGTTTTGGAGTAAATAAGTAAGAAGTTATAAAAATGAACTTGGAAGTTTTAGATTCTGTTCCCTGGAAGCCTATCCACCCTGATTTCCCACACAATTTTCAGAGAGCCTGTGGACAAATGAAGTCTCTAGTAGAACAGTTGAAGAATATTGGAGAATTTCTGTGTAAATGACTGACTGGATGCTTGTACCAGTAAAAAGAAACACTTTGATATATTCGATACTGCAGATGATGAGTTGGCAAAGGTTGAAATATCGCTGCAAGAATGGAATTTTAACAACGCAAGACTCCAAAAGGTACTGGATCAGTGCTTTTCTGAAAAATCTAGATCTCTTAAAGTATCAGTATTAAGCTTACTCTAGATGGTTAATACAGACAAGTTGTCTGTGAAAGGTTTGAAGCTTGGAGAAGAGGTGTTAATCAAACAGAAGCTTCTGTAAGTGTTGAGTGTAGTTTTTGACTCCTTAAGTCTAATTTCACCCTTGCTAAGAAGAGGAAACATTCTTATTTAGAGAGCATAGTCTAAAAAGCTGTCATGGGAAGATCTGTTATCAGACGTATGCAATGAGGAATCTTCAATCTATGAGAGACCTGAATGTCAAGCTGCCCATAAGGCTAAAGAACTGCGTGCATGCTTATTCCTTGGTCACCAATTGTAAGATTGAGAGAGAGGCCCATCCTTTTTGTTTATTCAGGGCCCAGGATGTCTTCAATATATTTCAAGACAGTTTATTTTTATTTATATATTCCATTGTTTTTTAGGTCTTCCGGATATATAAGTAGTATATAGATGAATCTTTATTTCTAGCAATATTTTATTCTACGTGTGTCATGAATAATTAGCTCATTTTAGTAGAACACTCGTAGATAGAATTTATGTTGGAAAATTTATTTATTTTGAATGAGGAACTTTTAATGTAAGGTGAGGAGAGTTTTATTAAACAATTCACATATCAATAGTTCGCAAACCCCCTTATGAATATTTACATGCAATTACCTAATTGTGCTCACAAGAAAGAGCCTTATGCTCGTAGCTCCCCGTCTCCTGGTCGATTCCATATCTGTACTCAGTGATACTTATCATATTTGTCCTTAGAACTATGACTTGAGTTAGAATTAACTACCTCCTTGCTTAGCAAATTCCAGTCATCAACTACTCTTACAATATAAAAAAAAGTACTTTTTTACATCCTGCAAAGAAGTTCTCTTACAAAGCTTCACACTAATACCTCTAGTTCTAGAGCCAGCCATATCAAAATATCAATTCCTATCCACTCTGTTAAAACCATGAGGGAATTTAAAAACAGTCACCATATCCTCCCTCATTCTTCTAGCTTTGATTGATGGTAGGTAATTCCCTCAGCCTCTCCTCATAACTGAGATTGCACATTTCTGGCACCAGTTTCATGGCATGTATCTGTAATCATTCCAGCTTATATGCTTTTTCAAGTGTGGATTTCAAAAGGGGCAGCATATTCAAACTTCTGCCTCACAAAAGTTACATACATATTTCTGAACATTTCCTTGTCCATGTGTCTGAAGGCTATCCTTACATTTGCTAAGAAAGCATATGCTGCCCTTACTATGCCAAGTATATACATTTTCGGGGGCAAATATGCCAATATATTTACTCCTAGATCTCTCTCATTCCCCGTCTCTTAAAGTTCTGCTCCTCCTATTGAGTATCCAGGCTTGGGCCTTCTTGCACTTGTACCCATTCATATTACCTTATATTTTGCCACACTAAATTTCATTAGCCACTTTTCTGACCGCTCATGCAGACTATTTAGGTCTTACTGAAATTCCCTACCATTGTGCTCGTCTCTTGCTTTATTCATAATCTTTGCATCATCTGCAAACATATTCAAGAATGAACTTACAGACTCTGACAGGTCATTTACATATACAAGGAACAAAAGTGGCCCTAATACTAAGCCCCATGAAACTCCATTACTAACCCTTCTCCACTCAGACACTGAATATCTTGCTCTAACTCTCTGTTCCCATCCCTCTGAGGGAGGTTTTATCCATTGCAAGACATTAGCACCTATTCTCACCATTACTAGCAGCTATTTAATAAGTTTCCCTTGTGGGACATAATCAAGTGTCATCTGAAAATCTATAAATATGCAATCTGCCCGGCCCTGCCTTTCCTGTAAGATCCGGCTTACCTCATCATAAAATTCCAATAAGTTTGTTACTGTCGATCTGCCTTCTCTGGCACCATGTTGTTTCACTGACAAAAAGTTGAAGGATTCCAAGCGAAAAGAGATGTGTTTTGTTATTAGTTTCTCCATAACTTTGTTCAATGAAACAGTCCACTGATTTAGAGCATTATCTCTCCTTCCCCCTTTTTTTTTTTTAAGATAGGCACCATGTTTCTTGCTTCCAGCATCTTGGAATCTCCTCAGATTCCAGTGACTTCTCACATATGATGCATAGCGTCACCAATATTGGTTTGGTGCATTTCTTAAGTACATAAGGAGATATATCATAGCTTTATGGGCATCTAACTCCTTCAATGCTTTGCATATCTTTGTGGCTGAAAAGATGGTGTTCTCTAATACCGGCCTATTAACTACTATCTCTGCAATCTGAGGGGATGAAGTATTCTATGCTGTAAATACGGACTGAAACTCCTTATTCAGTTCTTCACAGATCTCTTCATCCATCTCAGTGATGCTTCCATCCATTCTCCTTAACACTAAAGCCTGTTCTTTGACCTTCATTTTTCCTGTGATAATGCTGTGGAAAAGTTTTGGAGTTTTTTAAGCCTTTCTGGTAATGTCCCTTTCAAAATATCTAAGTCTGCCAGGCATTTTTGCTTTTTCTCCCCCTATACCTTTTCCAGCATTTGTCTTTCCACTACTTAACTCTCTTAGATACTTTATTGAACTATTTCTCTCTGACATGAATAACTTCTATTCTGGTGGAGAGTGTATGCAACAATTGACTATCTTCCCATATTCCTCACAACAGATTTTGTACATTTTTTGTACATATTTATTGTTACATAAGGGCCTCCAGTCATTAACTACAAAGAGTTCAATAATTTTGACGTAATCTCCTTTCGAATAGTTCCTCCTCGTGTCCTTCCCAGTGCCTTTACTTTCAGGCCACACATCTTTGATGATATTATCCATGAACAACACACAATGGTAACTTTTTCCAATTGGTGGTCCATACTATTTTTTTCAATATCCAACACATTATCTGTGAATACTAGATCAAGCAGTGATGGCTCATCCCCACCCCTGACCCTCGTTGATCCCAGTACATGTTGGAGTAGGAAATTCCCTTGTGCACAATCTAGGAATCTTGCCTCAAATGAGTCCTTTCCACTGTGTAGGTCAAGATTTATCAAGTCTATCTCTCTATGATTAAATCTCCCATAATCAAAATCCTACACTCTCTCCAGTGTGATGCTAAAAACTGAGCTTATGGCTTTGATAGTACCTATATGAATTCTCATAAACTTATGCCCTAAGTTGTTTCCTTGGTGGGTTATATACAACAGTTATTATAATTCTTTCTGACCCGGTAATAATGCGAGCAACAAATAATTAATTTTCTATAGCAAAGTATAATTTTTCAACCTGAAATCTTTCGTGTATGAGCAATGCTATCCCTCCACCAGTCCTCTTAGATCTTTTAACCCTTAATATTCTGAGGCCCTTAGATAAAACCGTTTGTATCCTCATTTAAATTAGTCTCTTTACCTACTAGTATATCTGCCTTACTGCTGTGAATCTTTCCTTTAATTCTACTGCCTTACTAGCTACCCCATCAGCATTTGTGTAGAGCAGTTTTATAGAGGCTGCATCATCTAATTTTCTATCATTGTCTTCTTTATCTCCTCTTTGGCTGCAAGCACTCTTAAACAAAACAATTTCTTCTCGTCCTAATTTCTTTCCTCGTGTAGCCTTCTAGTTTCTTGCAACAAGTTTTTTATCCTTTCCAACTCTTCCTGTGTTCTGTATGGTCTAATGAACAGTTTTGAATTCTTGAAGGTCTTTTAGGTTTTTTGCCTTCATCAATACTACTATACTGTGTGTTGTTGATGGAGTATATCATTGAAGATATTCTTCCTGAGAGTAGAGGCACTGAGGACATGAGGAGGAACTATCCTAAAGGAGATTACATCAAAATGAATGAGCTTTTTGCAGTTATTGACTGGAGAACCTTATTTTACAACAAATCTGTACAAGAAATGTATGACATCTTTTGTGAGAAATATGGGAAGATAGTAGATTGCTGCATACCTGTCACCAAAGTAGGTGTAATTCATGCCAGAGAGAAATGGTTTGATAATGGGTGTAAAAGAGCTAAGGAGTGGAGAGACAAATGCTGGAAAAGGTATAGGAGGAGAAAAAACATAAATGCCTGGCAAACCTACAAAAGAGCAAGAAATGACTACCTAAGTAAAAGGAGAGAGGCAGAGAGAGACTATGAGAGGGACATCACCAGGAAGGCTAAAGAAAATCCCAAGCTTTTCCACAGCTTTATCAGAGGAAAACTGAAGGTAAAAGAACAGGTTTTAAGGCTAAAGAGAGCGGATGGAAGCATCACTGAGACGGATGAAGAGATCTGCAAAGAACTGAACAAGGAGTGTCAGTCAGTATTTACAGTAGAAAATACCCCACCCCCTCAGATTGCAGTGATAGAAGCTCAAGGGCCGGTATTAGAGAACATCAACCTTACAGCCACAGAGGTATGCAAAGCGCTGATGGATTTAGATGTTCATAAAGCTACAGGTCCTGATGACATATCCCCTCATGTGCTTAAAAAATGCACAAACACAATATCGGTGGCACTAAGTATCATATTTAAGGAGGCACTGGAGTCGGGGGAGATTCCAAGATGCTGGAAACAAGCAAATGTGATACCTATCTTCAAAAAGGGAAGGAGGGATACGGCTCTGAACTATAGACCAGTTTCCTTGACCAGCATAGTTTGCAAAGTTATGGAGAAACTACTAAGGAAACATATCTCTCTTCACTTGGAATCCTTCAACTTTTTGTCAGTGAGGCAACATGGCTTCAGAGAAGGTAGATCAACAGTAACAAACTTATTAGAATTTTATGATGAGGTAAGCCAAATCTTACAGGAAAAAGAGGGCTGGGCAGATTGCACATTCCTAGACTTCCAGAAAGCGTTTGACACTGTTCCACATGGGAGACTTATTAGGAAGCTGCAATCAATGGCTAGAATAGGTGGAAATGTTTTGGAATGGATAAAGACTTACTTAGAAGGAAGGAAACAGAGGGTTAGAATAAGACACTCAGTGTCTGAATGGAGAAGAGTTAGTAGTGGAGTTCCACAAGGTTCAGTTTTAGGGCCACTTTTGTTCCTTGCATATGTAAATGACCTACCAGAGTCTGTAAATTCATTCATGAATATGTTTGCAGATGATGCAAAGATTGTGAAGAAAGTAAAAAACAAGAACAATGGTAGAGAACTTCAGGAGGATCTAAATAATCTGCATGAGTGGTCAGAAAATTGGCTAATGAAATTCAATACTTCAAAATGTAAGGTAATGAGAATGGGTACAAGTGCAAGAAGGCCCAAGCTTGACTACTCGGTGGCTGGAGTACAACTTCAAGAGACAGAAAATGAGAGAGATCTAGGAGTAAACATACTGGCAGATTTGTTTCCAGAAATACGTATAAATGGCATAGTAAGGGCAGCATATGCATTCTTATCAAATGTAAGGGTAGCCTTCAAGCACATGGACAAGGAAATGTTCAGAAATATTTATGTAATGTATGTGAGGCCAAAACTCGAATATGCAGCCCCTTTTGGAATCCGCACTTGAAAAAGCACATAGCTAAGCTTAAAAAAGTTCAAAGACTTGCCACGAAACTGGTGCCAGAAATACGCAATCTCAGTTATGATGAGAGGCTGGGGGAATTAGACTTACCATCACTCGAAGCTAGAAGAGTGAGGGGGGATATGGTGACAGTCTTTAAATTCCTTCATGGTTATGATAGAGTGGATAGGGATCGATATTTTGATATGGCTGGCTCTAGAACTAGAGGTCATAGTTTGAAGCTTCGTAAGAAAACTTGTTTGCAGGATGTAAGGAAATATTTTTCAGTGTAAGAGTAGTTGATAATTGGAATTGGCTAAGCGAGGAGGTAGTTAATGCTATCTCAATCCATAGTTTTAAGGACAGGTATGATAAGTATCACTAAGTATAAATTGGAAGCGATGAGGAGACGGGAAGATACGAGCTTTGGGCTCTTTCCCGTAAACACATTAGGTAATCACAATCACATGTGTCTCCTCTCTCAAAGGTTACTTTCATCATTTTTGCCTTTCCCTACCTAGAATATTTACTAATTCTGTGGAGGAATGCAATATTCTCTGGACCACATACTACTCCAAGCGTCTTTATCAGGCCTAAAACCTTAGTTTTATTATGTTCTAGTCTCCCCTGCCATGTTGACTCCTGGAATTCACTTATGCCTGAGAATATCACTGCCTTCCCTTTATCAAATGCCTGTTTGATCTATCAATTTTTTCTATTACTGTTACTTTGTAGTTGTTTGTGCAGAGTGAATTTGTTATTGAGGAACTTTAGTGAATTTGTGTATGAAAAAGCGTTTATGTACTCTTTTCGATATATGGATATAAGTTTTGAATATATGTGCTTGACAGTCATTCTAGTTTACTAAAGATAATAGTTAAATATGGTTGGATGTTTAGTGATAAATTCATCAAAACGATTTGAGTCTTGTTGATGTTTATGCTGTATTGTGAACTAAAATAGTGTTTGTTTTGTGTGAGGTTCACGTATTTTTGTTGTTTCCAAGATTGTTTTGAACGCGTAAAGATATGGCAGGGAAAAGAAACACCCAAGCAAAAGAAAACGCAAGATGCGGCACATGTGATGTCGAAAGATGTGAGTGGTGTGAAAGATGGTTCCACAGTGGATGTGAAACGGTAGGTGGACCAGAATATAAACTGTTAAGTAGCGAGGACTGCAAACTTAGCTGGTTCTGCAGACGATGTAATGGAAACATATCGGGAATAAGAAAGGAACAAATGAGATTGAAAGAAGAAAACAACAAACTTAGGCTAGAAAAATAAGAACTCAGAGATAGGCTAAACCAATTAGAGATCAAGATGGTGAGCCTTAACGGTGATATTGTAAGAGAAGTCAAACAAGAAATCAAAGATGACATGAAAGGAGAGCGAGAAATTGAAAGAAAACAACCGAATCTGATAATTTTCAACCTCAAAGAATCAAATAGTGAAATAGCTGATGAAAAAATACAATACGATGAAGCAGTATGCTATGATATATTTGAAAAATAAATAAAAATCAGGGATTTTGAAATAATGGAAGTAATAAGGTTGGGGAAAAAAAAAAAAAGAGCCAGAAAATAAGGCTAGGCCTAGGCATGATGAAAGCAACAGGCCTGATTTATCTGAACACAGGTCAAACAAACCAAGAGCCCTCCTAGTCAAACTCAGAGAAGAAAAATCGAAATGGAAAAAAAAAAACACACACACACACACACACTGAAAAAGAAGAATATAAATCCATCTCAATAGTACCAGACTTAACCCCAAAGCAAAGAGAAGCTGACCAAAAACCTGAGAAATGAACTAAGAGAGAAAAGGGAAAAAGGTGAAGAAGGATGGTACATCCATAGAGGAAAGCTAATGCAAAGGACACTTCATTAAAGAAGAAAAAAAAAACGCAATAAAAACAAAAAAGTAGATGTAGAACAAAGTACAAATGTAGATTTATATGTAAAATTAATAAACGCTCAAGGACTCACACAAGTTAAAAGTATAGATTTAGAAGAGCAACTATATGATAAAACAATCTTTTGTACAACGGAAACCCAACTCAAATACCAAAAAATTAGATTTAAAGATAATACACAGGTTGTTGATAGTGTAAGGAATCTCGAAGATACCAAAGGAGGAGGATTAATGATCTTGTACAAAAATAACCCCACCTTTAGTTTAGAAAAGAAAGTATCGAATCACTGTGATATACTCATGGTAGACTGTATTATGCAAAGCTTTAATTTTATTATAATACTAGTATATTTAGCTACAAATAACCCCGAAACAAGCCAAAGAATAAAAATAGAAACAAAAAAATAATAAAAGACTATGAACACTCACCAATCATTGTCCTTACTATTTTGTAAAACATATGCACAAATAAGAACAGAATTTTTTTTTTGCACAACCATATATAGAAAAGAAAATTGAAATAATTGCTAATATATTGTTATTTAGATATTGTAGTGAAAAAGACGTCAAAGAAAGAAAAAAAATTATAAAAAGAATTTGTAAAAAAAGAAATCAAATGTCAAAAACCGCACAAACAATCTAGCAAAGCAAACCAAGACTTGGGAGCCGTTACAAAAGGCATATCCCACCCAACTATACTACTACTGTGATATTAGTTATATTTATGCTGGTAGAGGACTTAATTTCGAGATCGTTTGTATGCCTCTACCGAATCTCGTCGTGAAATCGAATGTCACACCATATAAGGAACTTCACAGATATTTTGATAAACAAACAAACAACAACATAATAATAATAATAATAATAATAATAATAATAATAAACTCAGTTTTGGAATTATATGTTAACAATTTAAATGAAATGAATGCTGACTAAACAGAATTCAATTTATCAGATACTAAAGCTATCAAACAACCTTTTAATCATAGCTTTTTTTTTCAAAGAGTGTTTTGTGAGAAGAAAGTCATTTCTTTCAAATATAGAAATGGTTTCGCGATCATAATTAAAGTTTCTATTTCAAATACTTTGTAGTAGGACAACAGACATGCAAAGAAGAGAATGAAAAGAAAAGAAAACTGCTGTGAATATTTGCTGGCATGGTGGTGGAGTAGCCTTTCAGCTTGACCGAGAGTAGAAGGGGGCTCATAATAGTATATAGTAAATACTTGGCGCATTTACTTAAACCTCATCATATCCCACCGGCCTTCAATTAAAAGGAAAGGTACGTGACCTGCTTTATACACTAGTCTTTTATTGACTGTTTCATAATGATGATTTATTATTTTGTGGCTTAGATCTAATCAAGGCAAGATGGTTTTACGGATTTTGCGTACCGAAGCTGTAAATAAACCGCTAGCCTGAAGAGAACTCCCGCAACGTTTCTTTAATCTGTTGCTACGAATGTCTAATATTTATATATATTGAGAGATTAAATGATTGGAACTTCATTACAGGTAAGTTTTTGTAAGTATTGTGGTCCATAGATCGCCCTTGGAAAATGGGGCTGATAAAGAGATGATCAGACATGAATAAAACCTGTCTTGGTTTTCGGGAATCGACGGAATAAGGGCAGAGGAAATGGACAACACAGAAGTCATCTGAGGTTAAGTCATTTGATGTAGACTCGAGAGCTTTATATCGCAGTTTAGGTAAGAGACCGCTTTGACTGTAGGCAATGTGGAGTGACCTTGGTCTCCACTAACGTGACCTAGACTGTAGCTAGGTTTAGGCTCTCTGGTCAGCCTGACTTTTTAAGCAGGAATTTGAAGTTTCATCGTTAATATTTCTCCCGTCACCAATTCGCAAATATTTATTGAATATCGTCAACATGTTTATGTTAGATTAAACAAACAAACAAACGTATATTTCCTTTTTACAATGACTATTCTTTGACAAAACTACGAGTACATTTATAAGGAGACATGTAATTGAACAAATAAGTAAGAGGGTATCATATACATTGAAAAGAAATATAGCATTCCTAGAAAATGAAGAGTACCTTGAGTTAACAGATACGTTTTTAAATTATAATAACAATAATCATACTGTAATAAAAATTTTAATTATAATAGTAGTAATAATAACACTCGATACAGGATCGTTATTATCGGCATCATCACCATATTTGTATTCCTTTCAATGAGAATAATTAGTTCTTAACTTAGGAATATATATTCTATTTACATATAGAATGGTTAGTGTAAAGGGAAATTGCATTAAATCATTAAGTTTGATTATTGTGTGAGCAGTAACCATTTGTCCAAAAGAAAACATATAGTTTGCCTTTGAGAGCTGTGAAGAAGGAGGAATTTTTAAGATATTCTGGAATATTATTCCAGTGTTTTGGCCCTTTAATAGTGATCATCTTTGAACCTGCATCTGTGTTTGTTCTCTGTATAAAGAACTCACTACTCTTATCTTGTGTTGGTTCCCCTTATATCCCTAACTGTTTTGTAATTAAATAGCCAGCTAGGATAATGATGGTTCAATTTTTTTTTATACAAAAACGTAAATAGTATAGGCAACCTTGACTTCTGTCCGCAGCCACCCAAGTTTTTTGAGAGCTGGTGTTATGTGGTCATATTTTCTTATTCCTCCCAGGGCAACTTGAGTTGCAAACTTAATAAGCCTCAGTATTTTATTTATTTGAATCTTATTGGTAGTGCCCCATACAGTTGTGCAATAATTAATGTGACTTAGGGCTAGAGATTCAACAACCGTTATTCGAGTGGTAGTGTCAAAATTGTCTTTAATACGTGATAAGTACATTAGTGTTCCTGTGAACTTTTTGCGTACTTTATCTATATGGGAATCAAACAACATGTAGTTATCTAAACGAATTCCTAGATTTTTTACTGTTTTGTTAGGTGTAATGATATTGCTGCAAAAATTAATTGTGTTTTTTTGGAATTTGTGCTATATGGTACCTTGAACCAATACACGTGCATTTTGTTTTACTTTCGTTAATTAACAGACCAATTTCTCCAAAATAGGTTTTCATTTTTGATAGAGTGTTTTTTGCTCTTAAGGTTAGCTTAGGGAGATTATTAATATCACCACTAAGGAGTAGCTGAGTGTTATTTGCATATTGTACCGCTAGACAGTTTGAAATTAAACAAGGTAGATCATTTACATAAATGGAGAAGAGGATAGGACCAAGGACTGATCCCTGTGGAACACCAAATGATAAATTTTTTGGAGTAGAGATAATGCTCTTAAGACGGATAGACTATTTGCAATTAGATGGATGCTCTCTAAACCAGGTTGGGTCAGTATTTAGGTTAGCACATTTATTGATAAGAATTCATGGTTTACATTTTCGAAGGCTTTTGATAAGTCTAATAATACAAGCAGAAAGCTTTTTTCTTACCCATATTATTGTAAATTCTATTAGTAACTTTGAGCAGTGCAGTTTCCGTCGAGAGTTTCGGTCTGAAACTATGTTGGTTAATAGCTAATAGTCTGTTTGTCTCTAGATATGACATTAGTTGGCACACAACTATTTTTTCTAATATTTTAGAGAAAATGGGTAGCCGGGAAATGGGACGATAGATTTTCACATCTCTGTCCTACTTTTTATGCAGAGGTACTACATGTGATTTTTCCCAAGAGTCTAGAAACCTTTCTTTAGCTCCTTATGGTAAGAATTAGGGTAGCACAATCGACAGGATTGATTTTGAAGAAATCTCGTTTGTTTATAATGGAAGAATTGTCATTTAAGTAATTTCTCGTGTTCACTGAGTTGATGATTTCTCGCATTTTCTCCTATGTATTTTTCCCAACTTTAGCTAAATAGTTATTAAAGTTTTCCGCTTTGTCTTTCAACTCCATAATATTTTAATAACTTTCAGAGGTAGTCTTTCCATTTGGTATCATGCTTTTTATCACTCCCTGTTGCCACTTTATCATGTCTAGAGTCATTAAATTGTTTTTTGTGAAAGTTTTTTTTACTTATATCAATGAGGGATCTGACACGTTTCTTTACTGTATAACGTTCATGTAGCGTCATATCATATTTATTCATTTTTAGCTCTTTTTGTATTTGATTTCTGATTTGCATTGCCTCTTTGATGTCATTAGTTAGCCAGGCTGAGGGGCAGGTTATTTTTCTTGATACAATGGGTGCACAACTATCTAAGCATTCACGGAAGACTTTTGTTAGACTTTCAACCTGCAAATTGACATTAGCAGTATTCATTATACCATTAAGTGCATTTCTGTTTTTAGTGTGTGTGTGTGTGTGTGACACCAGGACGGGCCAAAAAATTATAAAATAAAATAGCCCTCATCGGGCCTGGGCACGAAGAATACATAAAGTAAAGAGAAACATAGGTGGAGTGTAATGACTTGTCAGATGTGAAGGGATAATAAAAGATGTGTGATGAATATCCAAGAATATTCAGTGTAGCTGTAGGCATAGAAAAAGAACCGTAACTGAAGGAAGACTTAACATCGAACAGTCCTGGACAGACCTATTAAAGTTCAAAAAACCTTCAGTTGTAGTATCGCAACGGGTGACTGGTGATTAATGCTTCACAAAAGATATCAGGTGAGTAAATTTTTAGGCACTGAAATGTCTTGAAGAAAGGCTTCCTTTTGGGCCTGTTTATGTTTAGCATAGCAATGTTTAGCTCGTGATCAGCAATTGGAAAGAAACTACGTCTCAATAGGGTATACTTTCCACTTTATTTGTTATTATCAGATCTATCTGATAATAACTTCACAGTGTTGATCACCCTTTTCATTTTGTTACCTGCTGAAAGCAAGTCATCATTAAAGTCACGAAGTATGTATACAGGTGTATGGTACACAGACATTTCTGAATGTATCTAGCTGATGACTAAATGAACTGGAAGGTGCTGTTGGGTGATGGTAAACACACCCTATAATGAAAGATGGAAGTTTCTGATACTGCACAGTGATCCATATATCTTCGAGCTCTTCAGTTTTTTCTAGACCTGTGCTTATTTCTGATGCACTGAAATAATTTCTAACATAAATACAGACCCCACCCCCTCGGCCATGGTCATTACGAAATATTATAAACTGGGATATTCACATATTTATTATCATTTGTAGAAAGAAGCCAAGTTTCACTTACACAGAGGATATCTATGTGTTGGTCTTTTGTTAGCATTACTATTTCCTCAAAATGAGCAAGAAGGGACTGAGCGTTCACATGTACTAATGTTACATTCTTACCATGCTTCATCAGGGAAGTATCCATAGTTTCATATTTGTAGTTTGTTCTTGGGTTTGTCCGTAGTTTATTTCAACTATATGATACTGCTTGGAATTCATCATCATAGAATGTTCTGGGTAGTCCATTGATCCTGGTGTCTGTACCTACTGTTGGATGGGTAGCACTGACTTTAGTATGTGCCATGGTATGATCAGGCCTTCTCAAACTTTGTATGCTTAGGTGAAAGTTTAGGGGCATAAGAGCCATCTCTCCAGGAGAAGTCTCGTGCGTTGACGGTAATAAGAGAAATTTGTATTTTGTCTCTTTCTGTAGTCAAGCTGATACGGGATCTTTTTAAAAGCTCTTTGCTGTTTATTCCAGTACGGCTGTAATTTGTGATATTTAGTACATAACCCAGGTTGTGTTCACTGTTTGCCCCCGCGAAATGGCTGGACAATTGTGCCTGTGGACCATTAATTCAGTTTGTAAGCCACGTATTCAAATCCTTTCGATATTGTTATTGCGGAAGAGATCCAATTTGGTTTGCGAGATAGCTCCCTAATCAAGACTTCTTCAGAGTGAATGCCTTGATTTGTCAAATATTACGTATCTCTCTCAGAGGGGTTGCCAGGAATGAGAAAATATATTTGAGCTGTAACCTTTGCACTATTGGGTAACTGTGGTTGTGGGGGAGAAAACTTCAATAGACTGTTTAGATTAGAGACTGCTCCTATTTTGTCTTTTCTGTTTTCTTCCCTGTTTTGCAACCTATTGCTGGGTTGGTTATTTGTGCTGGATGATGTAATTTGGTTGTCCTGGTTAGTGAGTTGTTGTTGTTGTTAGGAGTAGTGCTTTTCTATAGGAAACTTATATTTTTTTTTTTATATCATGACCCATTCTCCATCAGTAATAAGCAGGGGAGAGAGAATGTGCTGCTCACTGTGTGAATTCAGTGTTTTGGTGGAAATAAAATAAAAAGCCGTTTTTGGGAGAAAATCAAAATATGAGAAGTTGAAAGAACAAAAACCAAAGGCAAGCCATAATGGTGTTTATAATTTTGTCTGTTATAAGCTTGCATTGGATATTTTTTAAAGTAGCAATTTTTGAATGAAATGAATACAGGGGGTCCTCCTCGGTTTATGATGTCCTCGACTTACGATTTTTGGTAGATACTATGCTTCTCCCATAAATTATATTGCTTCTTTGTTGATAATTTTTGGCCTTTATTATGTCTCCTGACCATAAAGCAGATTCTTCTGATTGAAGCTTTTAGAAGACAAGAAAAGTCATCACCATGGAAGTGAAATTGGTGATCATAAAGCGCTTGGAAAAGGGAGAAACCTTATTATTGCATTTGCATTGGTGGGTGACATAGGTGCTTATTTAGGTATTTTCCAACTGAGGCGGAGAATTGAGTTGCGTCACGTTTTAGGAATGGAAGTATGACGTAAGTCGATGACCCCCTGTATACAGAACCTTTTAAAGATGTATAAAGCCAATAAAAAATATATATATTTTTTTTTTTAACTGTTAAAATCCCGACTCTGTTAGGCTGGTTAAGTAGGTCTTGAAATTGTAAGAATTTTGGTGTTTTGAATGAATCTTGAAGATTAGGTTAAGAATAATTTCTGATGGTTTTGAAGGTCAGATTTATTCAAAGCACATCAAAACTATAAGAAAAACATTTCTTTCACTTTCAAAGGGAGGCGGGTGTAATCGTAAAATTTACCATGACTTCAGGTGTCAACTTTTGTCCTAACAAGGGCTGAACTAATCAAACTAAATCGTGCCTAACCATTTGTAATAAAACTCATAAGATTTTTCAGCTCCTCAACCCCCTAAGCTAACCTAAAGATAACCTATTGTAATAGTATTGTAGAAATCAAATTAATGACCTCTGGACACGATAATGTCAGTTATCAATTTGATGGAAGTGTGGAATTAAGCATTTTCTGAACCATCAGCATTAGATGTATAGTATCATATTTAAAGCTCCCCTGTTGGGGTAGACCGTAAATGAAATCTTGTATTGTAATAGGCTAGGTTACTTAAAGATGCTCTTCAAGGCAAGCTCTTAGGTAAAACAAAATTCTTGTTAGTTTTATTGTAATGTTAGGTTAGTTCTTGCCCAAATTGGAAACAGACTGATGAATGACAGTATTATTTTTAGTGTTTTTTATATATTTCAACTCTGTATGTTATTTCAATCAGATATTTCTGATTTTTGTATGGTTTTCCACCATGAGTTTGTCTGACAGTAAAGATAACCTTTAGTTTTTAGATGTTCTATATTGTATAATTTGTTTCTCAAAAATTTCTCAATGTTCTTGTATTTCCCATCCCAGACCCTGAACTCACACTACCCTCTACTGTTATTTTTGGAAGGAGGAGGTCGAGATATCAAAAATTAACAATATCTGAAACAAATGAATGTAAAATTTGTTGAAAACACCTGAAATATCATGGGAAAACTGTAATGACAATAATCGCCACGATAGGATGTTAAGATAAACATTTACCCAATTGACTCATAGATATCAGCTACTTACAAAATGCATTAATGTATGAGAAATAGTACATACAAGAAGGATAGTGTCAACCATGCTTCAGTATTTGAAGAGACTGTTGAATGCAAAGTATGGACAGAAGAATATGGGCAAGAGAAATACAGTTCGAATTATTAGTGGAAATTACCTAACCTGTGAACCCCTCCATAATTTATGTAAGTTGTTGTTGTTATTCCCTAAGCTGCCTAGGCAAACAACCTCAAGTCCCTAAGGAAGCCAACTTATGACCCTGGGCTTAAGTCATGAAGTGTGTTGAGGTAGGGCTGGAGGAGGTCTGCAACTGTTTTTGCATTTTGATATGTACTTGTGTTATGTCATCTGCGTAGGAAGGTATGTGTACTTTGGGTGAGTGTTGAGTGATTTGATAGTGCATGTATTGGTTAATATGTGTGGGTGATAAAACAAATCATTGAGGGACCCTGTTTGTAGAGTTTCTGATAGGAAGTTGGTCAGCTGTCTTTTATATTATTGTGCAGATAGGAGTTTTAGATTTTATCTGTAAAGTTATGGTAGGGGATGGCATCAAAGGCTATGCTCCATCAAAAATAATATTTTGTTAGAGCTGTAATAAGGGTCTTTCTAGAGTGTAATGCTCTGGAGCTGTGTTGTGATGGAACTTTTAGTGTGTCGGCCCAAAGCGATGGATGTGGAACACATTTTATCTGTGCATTTGTACTATAGTCCTTGATTGCTCTTGATGTCTCCAGCTAAATGAGTCTTTGAGAAATGACTACTGGAGACTCATTTTGCACGTATAAAAATTGTGTTGTTGTGTGTGTTGAGAGATTAGGTAATTGCCCGTGTGACCAAAGCCTCTCTCAGGTTCTTTTGTCCTGTGAGGGGCAAGGATTGGTTGTGGCAATTTGACATACATTGATGCTCCTCTTCAGATTTACAGCTTCAGAGGGTGGACCCACAATAAAGACACTGCCACTCATGTCTTGTTTTCATATACAATTTATATCCCTGTTATATAGGCATATGCATTGATTTAGTGAAAACTACATGTAGTTTTTCTATGGGCAGGGGCATAAAATGCTGTTAGTTAAACATATGTGTTATAGTTTTTGCCAACCTGCATGCATCAGCAGTTTGTGGTGGTATTATTAAAAACGAAATTTTTCTTGATTTGCAGATGTCGGTTGGCAAGATTATATTAAAGTCTACAACACGGATGTCGCTGAATGACCGGTGAGGCTTTTTGAGATGCCATCTTTAGTTGGCATCTTCTCAGATGTGAGACTGGTACCATATCAACATAAATATCAATGTAACTTTTGAATAATATCCTGGTTTCCTTCTCAATCACTCCTGCTCTGAATGTGTTGCCAACAAGATTATAAAAGAAATCTGCTGTTGGCAACATACTGTATATGCTGTAACATATACTATAAGGCTCATATTAGTTATAACTGAAGTGTAATGTACGGTTTGTGTTTGACAAGATTTGGTTGTCTGTATAGAATAAACAATTACAGTATTATCGTTTAATACATATTGGAAAATTCTTAAGCACTGCTTATCAAAGAAAGTGTGCTTATTCTCTTCCAGTAAGACAAGAAGAAATGCTTATGAAAGAAAGCATAGCCAAACCTCCCTCAGAATACAAACAGAAATTTAGGAGTAATGTACTTAATGACTGGAGGACCCATATGACTATCACAAATAGATAAGTTGTATAGCATTGGTTATTTGCTCTTAGTTTCCTGACTCAACAACTTTTTTTTTGAGTCACAGCATCTTAAAGTACCCCTTTTTAAGGGGACAAGATATACTGTACGTAGAATATTTCCTTGCACCAAGTTCTATTTGACACTAGGTGTCATATTTTAAGGTCCACCATGACAAGAAAATATGGATGGTTGACATGCATTGACAGAAGATTTATAAATACTGTATAGGAATAAAGTGAACTCCATCAAACAGAAGAGATTCAAGTGCATATTGAGGAAAAGGCAGTAGATGTTGTAGATGATTTTTAATTGGCAAGCCTGCTCTATTGGTTGTGAGGAAGGAAATTACTCAAGTGTTACTCTGCATTGTGTATTCCATTAAAAGATGCACTTTGCTGTAGATATCAAAATATTTATAGCCATCCCATATATTTTGCAGTGATTTCTTTACTAAGAGCAACCCACTTCCTAGATGTAGCAGTATATTTTTGGCATTGCCAAGTTACCTACGTCAGCATAGGAGATTAAGCTTAAGTATTTTGCTGCTTATTGACCTATGGTACCTGTTGATGTCATGCCATTCTCTCTTAATGAATAGAGATAAAGCAGCTGTATGCTTCCATAACCATGAGACTGGTTCTCTGATATTTGGAGCTTTTATATCTTCAGACACTAATGCCTGTAAAAAGCAAAGTTTCTTTTTAAATGCAAAAATCAGACAATGACGTCTTCAATCTAACAATCAGTTTTTATGTGTGATATATAAATGTATTGATACTGTACACCAGCAATGAATATACAAAGAAGAAAATGGTGTTATGTAAGGATGAAGATGTATAACATATCTTCTATGACATCCTTGTCAAATTGTTTCAAGTTTTGAGGCAGTTGTACATAGAGTACTGCAGATGACAGATGAGAGAGGAATAAAATTAATCTTCTATTGGACTTAGAAGTATTCATATTATATAGCCTTTGAAAGGAATATCATCATATTCTTGAAGCAGTCATCCTTTTGGCATGCAGAAATATATTTGGAGTCTGGGAGCATTAGAAGTTGGGTAAGAAAGAACCAGTTGATTGGGTTGGAGTTATGGGCACACAAGCAAGTAAGAAAAGGAAGAGATTGTCGTCTGGATCAACAGCCAATTTCTAAATGAGCTCTTGAAGAGGATTAACTATGTCAAGATATCTGGGCTGGCATCACTGTAAGTACAGTAAACATCCATACTGCCATGTAAAGTATCAGCTTTTTTTATTCTCATGTTCGACCTTCCTTTTTCCATTGGTTTAAAAAAGTTTTTAGAATTATATTGCAAGACGTACTGGATTTATATTCATTTGGCTTTTTTTTTTTTTTTTTTTTTTTTTTTTTTTTTTTTTTTTTTTCGTGTCCAAGATTAGAAAGGAGCAGTTCTCTTGCCTTTGTATGTCTTATACAATATATGTCATTGCAGTGCAGGCAGAATATTATTTCAGAAATCTTTGTCGCCACACTTCTGATGTGGTGACCGGTGCATTTGTGGAAATGTGTATATATTCTTCTACTCATCTTTTAATGTTATGGAAAGGAATTTTTGAATATATTTCAAGTGTTCATAATAAGAAGTGAAATATAGAAACATATTTTATGTGCAAATAGATTTCCATGGATAGTAATGTTGAAATATGACATGAGTGCTATTCCCTTGAATGCAGCTCATAATTAAAATTACTGCTTTATCTATGCTGAGGTGAGTAGATGCCTTCTGTATAAAGAGATCAGATTCTTTGTACTTCATATTTTTAGTCAGATATATATAGAATATATGTTGAAAGTATAGTCATGTGAGAAATTTTTTTGGAGCTTTACTTAATTTTTAGGCTTATGGTATTCATGATATTTCATGTGAAAAGGTAAGCTATAAGCTTTGTGTAAGATAATATGTATTATAATGCAGATGTACTTATAACCTCCGTAAACTAACTTCCATATGGCTTTTTTAATGCTTCCATTCTTGTAATTATGTGTACGAAGTGCAGTATTGTGAGTTGCATAGGTCATAAGTACTTAGTAGTCATTGACCTATGGCCTCAATAGGTTCTAACCAACTGGATGAAGGACAAATTTCTTGTAGTCAAAGCATTTTATCAATGGAAAATTGAGTGTTAGGGTGTAGTGTAGTGTATAATGACTGTATATAGCTTATTATTGACTTACGACTGTTCTACATTCTGATCATGACCTTGACAGCTAAGGAGTAGTATACTGAATGTCTTGCCACCTCTTCTTGTTTTATCTCATATCCGTTTGTTTTTGCTGCTGCATTGTTAAAACACATAATAATAGTGATACTAATAATTTCTCTCTCCCCCCCACCCCTGTGTGCAATTTGAAAATGTTATATCTGTGTCTTCCACCCTTGTACAGTTTTAGTATTTTTTCCATCTATATCTGGGGGATATTACGCACTATGCCTAGTTATGTTGCAGTTTGAGAGTCATTGATGAAAGTTCGATTAGGTCAGTTTGTTTGTGTGGGGGAGGGATTCTCTGCATACCTATTGTATGCACCCCCAGTAAAATACCTTACAGTAATTTGGATTCTTCTAAAATCTCTTTATTACATAGTCATTCTTCGTCATTTTATCTGGCTGTTTTAAAAGCCAAAATTATTCTCTATGTTGTCTAGAATTCCGCTTCTACCTTGCTTACCTTATATGTTTTTCAAAATAATTCTGGTACTTTGCCTATTAGCTATATATTTTCCTCATAAATTTCATTATGCGAATGTTCTTTCAGAATATGGAAGAAAATTTGCGAATGAGTTGGCAGAGAATTTGGAAAGTCGAAAAGATAAGAACCAAATCCATTGAAATATATGAAATTTCTTGATAAAGGCCATTGCACTTGTATATCAAGGATTTCATATGTTTGCTTTTTCTATGTGTATCATTCACATGAAGGCAGACAAAACTTTGGAAAGAGATGCGTGCATTGCTAACAGTACTGCTATCAAAAGATTGTTTTGGCTAGACTTCTCCCATGGAAAAAAAAGTAGTTTTTTTTTCAGTAGGTAGATTGTTAAACTAGTCGCAGCATACCTCTTGATTTTTTCATCTTAAGAGCAAGTGCTATATTTATTTTCAAAATGCTTATTGCTTAAAGAGTGGATGAGGTAAATGAGGCAGTCAGGGCAATATCGTATTAGATTTTAGCTCAGCTTTTAGGTAGTGGTTTAAACATTACAACTAAGATTTGTAATGTAGACCTAAGAAACGTAATTCAAGCATGTGGCAGACATAGCAAGAAATAGATTTTAGAAATGGGACAAGACTGCCTTCATTCTTTGAATATGAAACGAGATTCCTAAGGATTATAATCTTCCAAATAAAAAAAAGAGGCTGGCGTACTTGCTTCTTGGAATGCAGAAGGCTATGATAGTAAAGCCATTGCTTGTTTGCCCTTTGTAAAATGCGCTGACATTGAGAGGTTTAAGTATTCCAGCAATATGATGCTGTAATATAATTGAGTTGTTTATACACTGTGTATTTTATGAGTGCACTTCAAGCTCCCTGTACCAGAATGTGGAAATAGGCAAAAAACATAATTTTCCACCAGCTACGACATCCCATTTACAACAAAGATTCTCCTTCTGAGACTGGAAATGTGAATGAAATTTCTTGACAGTACATCTCCATATAAAGAATTAGATTTTGATTCATATATCATTTTTCAGTCGAGGGATAGTATCTTTTCTTTAAGATAAGTATCAAGTCTCAAGCTGATCCACAAACCCACTTCAGGCAGTTCTGGTTAACAGCACTAGCAAGATATTCCGGTGTGTTTATCTTAAAGCTCCAGTTCTTTAATAAAAACGTTGAACTTTCGATTAGTCTTGCTATTTAAGCAAGATATCTTGAGGAGAGATTTCATGACATCTTCATACTTTAACATCTTGCTGCCAGGTGTTTATGATGAATAATGCAATGAGTAGGGAAAAGTTGAAAGCTGGGATCACTTCCGTAAGTATAGTTAATCCTGCAATTTTCCCCTCCATTGTTGGTGCAACATTGGTAGTGTATTCAATAGAACATCAGCATTTGTTAAGGCCCTGTCAAGGACATTTAATGTGACCACTGTGAGTTGTTACTTTAATTCCCTTAATGCCAATGTCTGTACTTTCATAGTTAAATTTGAAGAAGCATAACAAATACCGTCAGTTGTTGGTTGTCTTGTATGTCTGTAGACTTATTAAAAGTAAGCTAAATGCAATGTGGTGCAATACTGGTATTTGTGCTGTCATTCACTGAAGTTGTATTTTTTGATCCGAACACCACATCAATTCAAGCAGTTTCCTTCTTTACTAATTTGCCACCAGAATATGGGCATTTGATATGAAGTATTCCTTGACAAAATAGTTTAAGCTTTTTTATTAGCTTCCTTAATGAACGTTGTCAACAGTGTCTGCTGGCTGTTAAGTGATAATTTGTTTCATTGAGGCATTTCATGTTATTGGCCGTATATAACTGAATGCCACATTGCAGTAGGATACAAATGAGTACTTCCTTTTACTCTGAATGCAAAATTTCTCTCCCTTTTTGACTTATAATTTTAGTTTTCATTTTCATACTTTCATATCTCTCAATTTTATGGTACCATGTTCCTTTTCAGAGTATTCACAAGCAAATCTTGTATCTGTGGTAACAAGTAGGTCTGCTTAGTTCTGGAGCTTGTGTTAAACTGCGGTATTATTCATGACATGAGGTCAGACCTAAACTTACCAAGCTACTTATTGGTAACCACTCCCACTCTTGAAGCACACCCAAATCAGTAAACCACCCATGACCAAAGTCCTCAGATATTTCTCTAACTCCACCTGATATTTTTGTAATGCCTTTGCCTCCCCTTTTTCCTTCCTCAGCACTGAAGAACAATTTCGTTCCAAATGGCATTAAAATTAAGATTTAAATGCTTAAGTATTATATGTTATCTAATCATATAAAGTAAACTTAAAGTGTAGGCTTTATACAAGGGGTTCTCAACTTACATCAGAGTTCTGTTTCTGAAATGTGACATAACCCAACTTGCAGTGCAAGTCGGAACATACTTAAATAAGCACATACGTCACCCACCTATGCTGATGCAGTAGTAAAGTTTCTCCCTTTTCAATGCGTTTTACTTAGTGGTGATGGCTTTCCTTTTCTTTGAAGCACTGCCATCAGAAAAAACTGCTTATGCTTGGGAGACATAATTCAGGCCAGAAATTATAAAAAAGAAGCTAAATGATATATGGGAGATGCTTTGAAACCACAAAGCATCGTAACTTGAGGACCCCCTCTATTAAATGTGTTTAATTTTTTTCTAATTCAGTGTTAGGGGATGTAAAGAAATACTTTACTCAAATTAAGTAATGTAGTATTCAGTGTCATACCTCGTGACAAACCATACAGTACTCTTGCTGGATACTAACAAGGAATGGATGAAAATCATATTGTAAGATAAAGTACTGTTTGCAGAAAATAAATTTATCAATAATTTCAATAGAATAATATTCAAGGTTCTTGAGACTCAAGATGGACTATAAAATGATTAAGCTAACATATCACAATATATGGTTCATATGGACACAATAAGTTTATCGTAATATATAACTAGTGAATTCATATGCACTGTCATTTCAAACATGGCAGATCACCTATGCAAGTTTGTTTCATACCTGCAATTTTCCTCATTTATTACCTTGCAGATTAAGGTCAGACCTAACATTCTTCATTATAGGGATTTGTTAACTTTGAATTTAAATACAGTCCTTATAATAAATGAGAAAGACCCTATAAAGTCAGTTTGTTGTATTTAACAAATTAATCACAATGTGGAAGAGGATGGTAAGGTACATGAAATATATTGTAAATATTAGTATCCATCAAAAATAGAAAGCAAGCAGGTCAGCTGAGATGAAGGAAAGGGTTGCAAAAGTCAGTCTTTGTTACACACTAGTGAAGGTGGTAATGAGAAGCCAGAATACAAAGGAATATGGAAGGAGGGCATTGAACCTTACATAATTATAACCTTTGGGTGACTATCACGGTCTGTCTTCATTGTATTTGGCACCCAAACGTGCCTCAACAAAATGGTGAAGGTTATGAAGATGCACCAGCTGTATAAAATATAACAACAGTTGTTGTAAGGACAGGATGAGAATGCCATAGAATATGTAACTCCTTTTCTCACCATCTGTGTCTAACGACCAATACGCGGATATCTAGCAGTGAATGTTCACCTTGTGTAAATATCTTGTCCATGCATCTATTTTTATCATGGTTAACAAAAATATGTAATAAGAAAAATTTTCAAACTTCATTTTTTTTTATTATGTAGTATTCGCGTTAAACAGCTTCAGAAAACTAGTTGTTGTACTGATATTTATCCTAATTTCAATGCCTGTTATAATTTTGTTATCCTCAGTTGTCAGTAAAAACATTTTGAGATCTTAGTTCTATAGTTTGAAACTCAGAGATTGTAATCATGATTTACATTAAAATCTATTTTCACTTTTAGGCAATTGTCAGTCGCTGCTAAAATTCACCAGTGGTTAAACTGTTATTATTACTTTTAAATCTTAGCAGATAATAGAATTAAGTAATAATTGTGCTCATCTGTAGGTGTTGCAGAAGACCAAGCTGTGATTACTATGTTGTAACATATGTGGCTGTATAGACCAGTGAAGTTTTATTGATGATTATTGCAGCGTTAGTGCTCAGATCTGAAGCAGTATACAGTACTTGACATTGAAACGTTTCTTACAAAATTCCCTCACAGTCACAGTATTAGCCAAATGCAAATCTATTTAAAATGTATGTGTACATTAAACCTTTAAATATAGGTTGTGAATGTAGTTTTTCTACAGAGCTTTTTGTACAGGCTCAAGTTTAGGTGCACTGTCACTATTGACATTGTAGTTTCTAAACTTTTATGGAATCTTTATTTGTAATGTACATTCTTGTAAAAGAAATTGTGGCTTTTATATGAGTCGCAACTTAAGGTTCCTGATGAATCTTTTTTTATTTTAATTTTTAGTTCTATGCTGTATAAAGTTCTCATTTCAAGTATCTCTACTAGTCCTCTTTATGGGAATGAACACAGACTGAGTGTGGCTGGGGAATTAAGGATGAATGCCCTTGCTGTTGCTCCGCTGTGGGCTCAGCCGTGGGTCTGTCAACTCCCAAGTTTAATGCATTAATCGCTCACCGTGGTCCCTAGTTGTACGCTGTATTGTGGTAGGATATGAAAATGTCAACAAACACACTACATATAATATTTTATTAGAAAGCAAGAGGAGGTCGAAGAGAATACTGATGCTTATTACATTCTTGTTACATGAATGCAGACCATAGGAGCAAATTCAAAAAGTTTTATTTTTACTGGTATTGCTGTGTGATAATGCGGTAAATAGAAATTAAAGGTCAAATTTCTTACAAGATATAAAAAAAGTTTTTTTTTATTTGTGTATTGTAGTTTATTGCTTTATATATTTTAATTGTTCCCCTTAATAATCTTGTTTCAATTCTCAAAAGATATAAAGTTATTCTGTAAGATGCATTCAGATGTTGATCAAGTATTTTGGCATTATGGCTTTTGAATAATGATGATGTTCATCATGAAGATAAGCAAACTTGTATGTTTTCAGCTACATACTCCTTAAGTTCTTCAGAATATTGGGAAAGTTTATGTTAATTACTGTTTATACAGTACATGCAGTAGTTTTGTATTTTTTGAATATGTATATCATATTTATGTAGAAAGACTTCATAGGAGCTAAATTTATTAATTTTTAAAATTATATGCACAATTTTTATAAGCATCTACTGAAATATATGTGCAAAGCTTATATAAATACTATTATTAGTTGAGATGAAAGACTATTTTAAGCAATTTATTGATTAACAATGCCTTTATGTAATTTCCTCTGCACTTTCATCGGATGGCAGTGATAGAAGAATATGTTTTGGAATACTGATCTGTACACAGTTGATTTAGGTGTTATGCTAGTTGTAGTGTCAGTAATTAAATTTTAATAGTTGTCAATGTTGGATAAACCTTTGCTCAATTTTTTTTTTCCAGGTTTACAGTGCTTCGACAAGAAAAGCCTGTTGGTCAGGTACAAGGAGGAATTGGCTTAGAAGAAAGGCGACAGCAAGCGCAGGCATCAAGACGGAACCAGAGGCTGGCTGCTCAAATGGAACGACGCCCTGCAGTCGTTGCCGCTTTAAAATTAAAAAAGGTTTTATAAGAAGTTTCTCTATCTTTCTTGGTGTCAAATAAATAATGCAATAAACAAGTGATTAAAGAAGGTCAGTGTTGTGCAATCATGAATGCTGAAATATCAGTATGGTAAATGTTTCTTAATGTAGCGGGCTCTCGAAGTCGCAGCTAGTGTTGTTATTACCATTGCATCATGTACACCAGTTAGTTAGGTGGTTGTTGTTGTGTGTGTGTGGGTGGTGGTGGGGTGTGTGTGTTTTTTTTTTTTTTTTTTAGAGAGCGAGAGAGGAAGGTGGGAATTGGTTCTGAATAGGTGGTTCAAACAAAAGGGATTTGCCAGCACTTCACGTTGCTGTTAGCTTGAACAGGTAGCTGTGGGGGGTTTAAATGATGAAATACTAGGGGCAAAGCAGCAAAAATGAGAGGTACGAATTGACTTTTGTGAATAAATGTGCCTTACCTCAACCATCCCCCTTACAAGTTTGTATTTTTACTTGTATGATGAAGATGTCACCTGTACCTTTTCAATCAAGATCATTTTTATTTTGTTTTGTGTAGAGGAAGCTTCTTTATTTTTTATCGTTTATATTTTTTCAAAATGCTTTATAGTGCTGAACTCAGTAAAATAACATTGTTGTATGGTTAGTTACCAATTTCAGCTTCCCCACTAACAGTATTTCCTTATCAATATCTCAAGATTGGTGGTTTATATATGTATTCCTATTTTTGAATAGAAACCCCTACAAAATCTAAAACAAAATGAGGTACGGAAGCAGCAGCGTCCAATAAATGTTAAACAGCGCTTGGCTATTAAAGGTCGTCTGTCTTTACCACAAGATGGTATTAGAAGAACAATACCTTTCCGAGGGAGAGGTGGCCTTCGTGGTCTGAGAGGAGCCACTGGCATTTTCCATGGTATAAATTCTAGAGGATTTGGATTCAGAGGTGGCCGCAACTTTATTAACAGTAGAGGTAATTAAAAAAATTCACACTCAATTTAGATTGTATTGCTTTGCAATTAGATACCTGCTAAAAGTTCTCTTTGCCTATATGATTTTAATATGCCATATTCATTATAACCTCAGTTCCAGGTTTTGATGGAGCAAAGTGTTTAAAATTCATTCTTCTCTGGTATTCCTAATTTTCTCATAGTGTCTTTCATATCCCTGCAAATCGCTGAATGATGTACAGATTTGTAATCAATTTGGATATTAGTCATATATATTTCTTTACTTCTTATGCTGTGTAATGAGTGTATAAATTGTGTAACTTTATTTTTAAAATAAAATTTGCCAGGAATCGGCAATGTTTCTCGAGGAGGTCGTGGTGGAATGCGTGTAGGAATGCGTGGAGTTCGAGGCACTAAATTTGCAAGTGGAGGAGGACGTGGAAGCTATCAAGTCCGTGGAAGTGGAAGAGGTGGTGCAAGGTTTGGTGGTGTTGGTGGTCAAGGACGTGGACAACAAAGAAATAGGTAACTTATATAAGACGTTATTCTTGTCTTTTTACATAAAATTTGGTATAAAGTAGTTAACACACTTGACCTATTCTTTACTTATAATCCTTCAAACTAGACATATTCTGTACATTCCTCTTTCGGTAAATTGACCATTCTTTGATCTCAGTCTCTTCCGTTTTTGCTCCTCCTACTCATTGCCGCATTTGGCACTATGAGCGTACCCAATGTGATGATTTGTGTAGCTTTCTCTTACTTCTCATGGGATGACTACCGCTTTCGGACTTGCAACCCTGTGCAGGTAGCCCTAAAAGTTGCTGAGATCATAATCTTGGGAATGCAGGCATTCATCCCCTCCTGTATGAAAATTTATTCTATCCCTAATCCTAGGGTTGACCATGCCTGCTCCATGGCTATTCAGGCCATAGATATGGCATACCAGTTGCAACAAGCCTCTCCTTTTGATTTATATTACTCTGCTTTAATTTTAGCCTGGAATCTATGCACTACTAAGATTCAAAGATCTATAGCTTCTTTTTTAAGAAGGAAAGTGGACCTTAACTCCCCTCCCATTGACAAATGTTTCTAGTCCTTAGCCAAAATCCTTTCCAAGGACTTTTGTAACTCAAGCTTTCCCTCTTTCAATTGTCCTGATGGTTTTATAACTTTCTCTCCCACGGACATATTCACTTTTTTTTTTTTTTCCAAAGTTTTCTTCCAACTCTTCTGTAAGCAATTCTAGCGCACCTGTTCATTGTACTTTATCCCCCTCTAACTATATGCCCTCCGTTAATCTTTCTCCACACAAAGTTCATAAAATTCTTTGCTCTAAAGACGAACAAGGCATCCAGACCCATTGGTATTCCTGGAAGGTTCCTCAAGGTATTTGCAGATGAACTGGCTCCCATTCTTTGCTGTCTTTTTTGCCTAATTCTCTCAACCAGTATCTATCCTTCATCTTGGAAGCACTTTAGTTCATCCTGTTCCTAAAAAGGGTGACCTCTCTCTTCCTTCTAACTACCGACCTATTCCCTTAACCTCTGCTATCGCTAAAGTATTCGAAACTTTGCTCAGTTCTCACTTCTTGAAACATCTTGAATCTAACTCGCTTAGTCCCATTCACCAGTATGGCTTCCGCATAGCAAGTTCCACTGGTGATCTCCTGTCTTATCGTACTCATGTATGATCACCTTTTCTCAGGAACTATGGTGAATTTTTCGTTGTTGCTCTTGATATCTCTAAAGCTTTTGACAGAGTGTGGCGCAAGGTTCTCTTGACAAGACGCTTTGCGTATGGTTTTTCCCTTTCCCTCTGTTCTCTGATTCCCAGTTTTCTTTCTGACCATTTCATATCTGTTGATGTTGATGACACAACAGTTACCAGCGGTGTTCCACGGGGCTCTGCTCTTTTCCTTCTCTTCATCAACGATCTCTTGTCCCCATCTTCCTCTCTTCTCACCTTTGCCGACAATTCTAACCTTCATTTTTCCTCTGCTTTCTCTTCACAATCTTCATCTACTCGTAATCGGTCTCATATTATTCTTTCTTCAACTTTCTGCTCCGATTTACAGAGTATCTGAGTGGGGCACCCAAAATTTAGTTACATTTAATGCTTCCAAGACACAGTTCTGGCTGTCTCTGTATCTTCTTCTCGTGGTAGCGCTATCGTCTTCAAAACTAACAAAATCTACTCCTGCCGTATCTCTAGGTCCTCATTACTTCGACCAGTCTATCAGGCTGTCCTTATCCAATTGTTTATCATTCCCTTATATCTTCCTTGTCCTTTTACTTTTTCTTCGTCTTCATGTTTTTTTGGTGTCCAGGCCTGATAAGGGCAGTTTTCTTGGTTGTTCCGGTGTCACACTCATTACGAAACCTCTCTCTCTCTCTCGCGAGAGAAATTTGGTGATTCAATTAGACTTTATTTTTTTTTCCTAGATAACTGCATAATAATCCAGTAATAATGATAACTCATTGGACTAAGAATTATTGAGGTAAGTACCAGTACTTTCTCTGATTTCTTATCAGGGTATGTAATGCTGCTGCTTTGACAATGTCGTTTCTTGTATTTCCTTAATATAACAGTTATTACTGATACTGTTCTTTATTTTTTTTTATATTACAGCTGTTATATTATATATACAGTATGGTGATTTACCTCATACTTCCTTGGATTTTCCTTCATGATTTACATATTTGTGTTCAGGACCAAGAAAGCATAAAAAATTTTGTGCATACAAGCTGCAGGGACGAAATCAACTTGGGTATAGGGTTTGTAAAATTAGGAAGGGGATGAAGACCTTGAATACTGGCCAGGGGATGAATTTTCATGAGAGGCATTCAACATTTGAACACAAAAACTATGTGTATCAAAATGGGCTATGTACTTATTTATGGCCTGGTGTATTGAAATGGGGATGTAAACATTTCAAATTGATATGGGATGACTTCTGAAATGCAAGCCACATTTGAATACAAAAATTATGTACAGTACAGTGGCCCTCAGTTTACGCTGTCCTCAAGTTACGAGGTTTTGTGGTTATAACACATCTCCCATAAATTATTTTGCTTCGGTTATGATAATTTTGGCCTGTATTATCACCCAAGCATAAAGCAGATTCTTCTGATGGCCAGAAAAGGAAAGCCATGACCATGGAAGTGACATTAGAAATAGTAAAATGCATAAAAAAAGAAGAAACTTTACTATTCCATTAACATAGGTGCTAATTTAAGTGTGTTGTGACTTACACTGAAATTTGGGTTACACCACTTTTCAGGAACGGAACTCTGACATAAGTCGAGGACCCCCTGTATATCAGAATTTACTGTCCATACAACACTTTGTACATTTTGTTTTTTAATAAATATATATTTGAGCATAATTATCTGAGTCCAAAATTTTTTTTATAGCAAAGCTAGGACATGGTTGTCATAAAAACACGAAATGCATAAATTCAAAACATGCTCATATTTTGATATGCTTAGTATAACTTCGAGGCGATAATTAAACTTGGTGGCTGTGGGATTGAGTGTACAAAGCCGAGTAACTGCTCGAGCTTCCACTTTTTGAATTTTGATGTTACTCTTGATGAATATGCATAAGAAGTAGCTAGTCAAGACACCTAGTTCCAATATTTAAGGAACCTCTGGGGCTCCCTGAGTCTTTCCAGCTGCTGTAATCTAGGTATGTAGCAGTAACCATCATCATATTGATGTTGTCAAGTTATGTTATTTAATAGAGCTTATTACTACAAAATAAATATAATTTTTGAGTGAATATTTGAGAGTAGGAAATAATTATATGATAATTATATCAACGAAAATCATCAGAAAATGTCAATATCCCCCTAGGAATTTTGTAAATCAACATGCTTTGTTACTACCCTCATCTTTCTTGCTAGCAAACATGACTTCTTATTTAATGCAAGATACTTAAGCTAGACACTTGAGATGTAAAATTTTGGAGTTTAAGAAAACTCCATTTTAATACACAAATATAATTTCCAAATAAATGCTATATTAAGTAGATTACTTTATTCAGTTCTTTCTTGGCGTTCGTCATTTTGTACTTTACCTTGATTTTTGCAGATAAAAATACTAAGAAATAATGTTACAGTAATATCAGTCCATGCAGCAGTGTTAGGCCAAAAAAAATCTAAAACCCAAGAATTCAAGAGAGCACCTTTAAAAAAAAAAAAAAAAAAAACTCCCCAATTTATGAATGAGTTAGATTCCAGAAGTCTGCTCATGAGTAGAATTATTCGTTACTTATGTTTATAGGTAAAAAAAAAAAAAAAGTACTCTACAGTTCATACATATGCAGTATTGTACAGTACTAAGGCTAATGACACTTAGCCACTTCATGAAACATTGTGTACAGCATTAATGAATATTAGTACAGTAATAATAAATTAATAATACAGTACAGTAATACATCAGCTGATACTTGGGTAGATAATGGGTAAGTTTTTGTTTGTATCTGTGAATATTCGTAAGTAGGGGAGCTTCTGTATCTCAAAAATAAGCGTTGTAGTATACAAATAATTTATAATTTGAAAGGTCAAAGAGTGCAAATTTTTATTATGATACTGTATGTGTTGTACATTTATTAAGTAGGTAAGATATTATCTAAAAAAAAATAAACGTTCAAAATTACTTAACAGCAAACTGTAATATATACTATAATTTTAAAAGCTGAAAATATATATAAAATAAGTAAAGTATGCAATGCAATAAAAGTTATTTGCTTTCATAATGCTATGTACTTAAAAATTATAGCATTCTCTCGTATGACAGTTCTGATATGCGAGTTTAACTAGCAGTGTGGTTATTATTGTGTTGAAATACTTTGTCTCATTATATTACTGAATTTATTATTATGGTTTTCAACATGTCCTAAAAAATTCCTGTTGCTTGTGGTAGTTCTATGAATCATTATGTTATATTGTTGGAAAGTTGGGTATAATTAAATATTATGAAAATGGTGAAGAGTTTCTGCCATTTCTTGTGCTGTAGGCTCTAATTGGACTATGGTATCAGTGATCATTCATGATAGAGAACGATGGCTTTTAGTCCTCGTTAAAGGGGGAAATTGACTTGAATATTTTTTTTTTTACATTAGCGTAAATTCAAATCTGTAGTGTATATTTGTTTAAAAACCAAGGACCATGTTAAGTTATTGAAGTACGTTACAGTATTGTGTAACTGATATAATATTGCTTATATTAGTTTATAGGGTGTCTAGGAGGTGTTTAAAATGTATATAATGAGTATTTGACAAACATTCATGGTTTTTCTTTACATTTACATCAAATAAAATGTGTATGCATTCTGTATACTGTATATTAAAAAGACAGTGAACATGTATATGTATGGGATGACGTTTCTTTTGTTATAGATGTTATGAGGGTTTTTATACTGTCCAGGTTTATATGAGGGTTTAGGCCTTCAAAGGGTATTTTTCTCGTAAGTTTTAAGTTTTGAAACGAACTCGACTTCCATTGCTTTCATTTATGTAATTATCAAATTTACCAAAGTTTTTGATAATACTGTTATAATAGGCAACTTTATGTCAGTTAGCAAAATGTATCGAAAGCTAATTAACTAAGAAATCACTTAAAAAAAATATAAGTACAAAATCTAAAAGTAAATGTTGAAATAAGTGGAATAATGTATAAATAATTTAAAAGCATATATATATACAGTATTGTCTATTGTATGAACTGCACTGTACACTTGTACAGAGCATGAAAAATCACTTCAAAGAAATGATAAAGTGTAGAGACACATAGGTTGGGAGAAGCTGTAATATGATCAAAAAGGCATTCAGAAAGAATTAATTCATTCCAAGCAAAACAGATTTGAGGTTGACTTCTTTCCTAGACGTTTGTGGTGTAGTTGGTAGCGCCTTCGCACAGTAATTATTTCTCTTAGTTTGAGTCACGGTCAAGATGTACAATATGATTCATGTTTTCACACATATTAATGTGTTTATTTGATAATTATTGATGCGTATATAGATTAAGATTTGAATCAAATGCAAATACGAAGCCACAAGTGAGGTTGGGAGAAGCTGTAATACGAACAAAAAGGCATTCATAAAAATTGCTTTCATTCCTAGCAAACCAGTTAGCTTTGAGGTTGGCTTCTTTCTTAGTCCTTTAGTGTTGTAGTCGGTAGTGCCTTCTCACAGTGATTATGTGTCTTAGGTTTGAGTCCCAGTCAAGGGGTAAAATATGATTCATATATAAATATACAGACCCCCCCCCTTTCACGAATGTGTTAGGTTCCTGTCGTCTGTTTGTAAGTAGAATTGTTCCTAAGTTGTGTTTAGGTAAAAAAAAAGTACTGTACAGTTTATACAAATGCAGCACTGTATAGTACTTAGGCTAAAGACACATAACTACTTATAAAACTTAAATATACAGTATTAATGAATTTTAATAATGTAATAATACAGTACAGTAATACATATTAATACATTGGTAGATATTGGGTAGCTTTTGTTCTTATCTGCAGATGTGTGTAACTTGGTTGTTCATAAGTAGAGGAATATATATATATAATATATATATATACCGGTATATATATATATATATATATATATATATATATATATATATATATATATATATATATATATATATATATATATATATATATATATATATATATATATATATATATATATGTATATATATATTAACATACATACAGCACCCCTTCGATATATCGTGGTTCACAAAAGTAAAAATTTTCAGTATTTTCATTATTTTATTGAGAAAAAAATTTTCAGTATTTGAGAAAAATTTTTATTTCCCAGCCTAAGAATAATGAAACAGTAAGAAATAGCAAAAAAACATAAATTTGAACATGTAACTCTGCACCATAGAAAGTACGATACCGGTATCAGCGTTTCGGAAAACGCAAAGGATCACACCAACGTGAGTTAGCATATATTAAAATTTCCAGTAGTTTCATTATTTTATTAATATAAACACATATTTCTTAGCCTAAGAATAATAAAAATTAAAAAAAAACATAAATACTCACTGTATTGCACCATGTAAAATACAATACCGGTATCAGCGTTTCAGAAAACGAAAAGGGTCGCACCTTTGTGAGCTAGTACATATTGAAATTTTAATTATTTTATAGATAAACCAAGTATTTCCTAGGCTAAGAATAATAAAACAGTAAAAAATAGTAAAAACATACATTTAAACATATAACTCACAGTATTGCACCATGTGAAATACTGTACGATAGCATACACTGTAGTGGCGTCTTGGAAAACGCAAAGGATTGCACCTACGTGAGATAGTTCATGGAATGCTATTGGCTGAAAGGGTGGGAGACAACGAATCACATAATTGTTTTTCTGTATGTTCTGTATCATGGGGTCTGATTGGCTTTTTGCTTGAAGCTTCATTTTCCCACCATCTTCCATTGTCTCGCCTCACTCGTTCAGTCTAACTCACATGTGCGCCGTTCGCGTTGTGCTTGTGATTTATATTCTTTATGTATTTCAACCTTTGCAATGCCTCCTAAGTGTCCTTCATCTTTTAAGGCTTCTGGTAGTGAGCCTAAGCGGCAAAGGAAGATGTTAACCATAACAGATAAGGTGAAACTGATAGATATGCTGAAAGAAGGAAGAAGGTTTGCGGATGTCGGCCTCCATTTTGGCCTCAATGAATCTGCTGTTCGCTACATCAAAAAGGACGAGGCAAATATCAGGAAAACAGCAACTATTTCATTAGTAAATCAGAGAAGAGGGTCGTAACACCCCGCAATAAGATAATAGTGCGGATGGAATCTGCTTTGGCCCTGTGGATTGCTGATTGCAGAACGATGAACATCAACATTGACACCAATATCATACAAACAAAGGCGAAGAAGCTGTACGAGACATTAGCTGCAAACGAACCCGACGACGACAGTGGTGACCATGAGGAGGAGGAGAGAAAAGAAGATATCAACGACCCACAACCAGGACCCTCCAGCGATTCTCCACCGAGGAAATAATCATTTGTTGCAAGCAAACAAAACAAACAAACAAACAAGCTTTATTTCCATTTCAATACAATGGGTATTCGTCAGCCAGGGCAAGCCCCAACCCCCCACTGTGGTGTCCAACCACAGCAGTTCCTGCCAGCAAACAGCTTAAACTCTCGGTCTTGGACGGGAACCGATCTTTTGACCTCGTGAATGCGAAGCCAGCACGTTACCACTGTACTAGCCAGCAGGCAAGGGATGGCTCGCCAAATTTCAAAAGCGCTTTGGGCTAGAGTGCGTTTCAGTTTATGGCGAAGCTGCCTCTGCAGATACAGCTGCAGCTGAAGATTACGTGAACAACGACTTCTAGAAAATTATCCCCGAAGGGGAATATGCTCCTGAGCAAGTGTTCAACATGGATGAGACTGAGTTATTTTGGAAGAGAATGCCATCTCACACTTTTCTCTTCAAGGAAGAAGCTAAAACCCTGGGATTTAAAGTGCACAAAGACCGCGTTACCCTCATCATGTGCGGGAATGCTGCTGGCTTCATGTTAAAGCCCGGGCTTATCTAGAAGTCAAAGAACCCTAGGACTTTGAAGAATAAAAACACGAATCTGCTGCCAGTGTATTGGATGCATAACCCTAAGACCTGGATCACGAAAAGCCTCACATCGGACTGATTTCACCAATGCTTTATCCCTCAGGTCAAAATTTATCTTGCGGAAAAAGGCCTTGAATTTAAAGTCCTTCTTTTGATGGATAATGCTGGTGGCCACGCAACTAATCTCGAATATGACGGTGTTCAAGTAGAGTTCCTGCCACCGAATATGACGTCAGTGATTCAGCCTATGGATCAAGGCGATATTCGTGCGTTCAAGGTCCTCTACACACGACATGCCCTAGCGAACCTGGTTGAATCCATGGATGCGGACAAAAAATTCTCAATGAAGACTTACTGGTTGACCTTAAACTCAAACGTCTGGCAGCCATGTATGAACATGTGAAAGCACTCCAACAACTCTCACAAGAACATGATGATAATATGGTTCATTCGGTGACCTGCAATCTTCTCGACGATGCCATGATTCCTTACAAGACCATCTTCCAACAAAAGAAGAAACAGCGACAGCAACTCCCCATTACCGTGGTCTTCTCTCACAAAAAGCAGCCATAAAGCTGTTATTGGCTGAGGAATAATTTCCTATGGAGTCTACAAACGTCATTACCACCTCATTCACTGTAAGTTTACCTATCACGTTCATATAAATTTATGCTTGCATGCTGTTATTTATAAAGTAAAGGGTGGTTTTTTAGCAGTGCAGGGAGGATTTATACAGTAAACGTAAAAATAATTGTAAAATACACCTAGTTCTCAGAAAAACACCTAGATTGGTTCTCAGAAGTGTCGGGTAAATGGAAAATCGCATGAAAAAACGAATTATTTTCCATAGGAAACAATGATAAAGGGCATAGATACATTCCAAACCTTACATAGACACACCATTCCAATGATATAAGATAAGTAAAAAACATATTTTATTACTACATAGCAAAGCAGAAAGCCCGGTATCTATTTTTAAGAGTATACAAAAGATATTCATATTCACTTTACAACTAGAAATTAACATACATTACTGTACTTTGCTCTATTATGCAGTGGGCAACAGTTATACAGTACACTGGGGCATGCATGGTGGCAGTGAACAAGTAACTAATGTGGTAGAAGAGGAGGAGGATGCTGGAGAACAAACCTCTATCTGCAAATGTATATAAAGATAAAATAAATATAAATAACCAAAGCAAGACTAAAAAACGAAAAAAAAAAATAATTATGCAATGCCTAAATCTACCATATGACAGATGAAAAAAAATTAATCTACATTCTCTAGAGAGGCGCAGAGTTAGGGGGGATATGATTGAGGTGTATAAATGGTTTAAAGGGATTAACAAGGGTGATATTAATAAAGTTTTAAAAATTCATGATCAAACCAGAACTCGTAATGGGTAATGGATTTAATCTTGATAAATTTAGGCTCAGAAGGGAAATTGGTGAAAATTGGCTTGGTAATACCGTAGAGTATTCCTAGTAGGAAAATAAATGCCAATACCTTAAACACCTTCATATGTAGATTAGATAGACATATGACAGAGGTAGGGTGGGTATATATATAATGATGATGATCTTTTCTTATCGTAATCCTCTTTGTACTGGTGGAAGAAGCCTCCGCGGGCGCTTATTTACTATTTATTTCTTTATTTCTTTATTTATTTTTTTTTTGGGGGGGGTTATTTGCGAAATTCGAATTTTTTGCTATTATATTTTGGGGGCGTTATTGCAGTTTCGCGGATAAAAAAAAATCACGCATAAAAGAAACAAGATGTACCTATGTACAGTGTTCCTTCGTTTATCGCGAGGGTTCGGTTCTGGGACCCGGCGCGAGACAGGCATTTTCGCGAAGTAGGATCACCCTATATGTACATAGATATTTTAATTTATTTTTACATTTACACTGTATAAACTGTAAACCCTCCCTGTACTGTTAGCAAACCACCCTTTACTTCATAAATAACAGCATGCAAGAGTAAATTTATATGAAAGTGATAGATTAACTTACTGTGAATGAGGTGGTAATGACATGACATACTCATGTACATAGGTATTTTACAATTATTTTTACGTTTACTGTATAAACCCTCCCTCACTGTTAAAAAACCACCCTTTACTTTATAAATAACAGCATGCAACGTAAATTTATATGTACGTGATAGGTAAACTTACCGTGAATGAGGTGGTAATGAGTTTGTAGACGCCAGAGGAAATTATTCCGCAGCCAATAACAGCTTTACGGCTGTTATTCATTGAGGCCAAAAGAGCGGCCGACATCCGTAAACCTTTTTCCTTTTTTCAACATATCTTAGAGTTTCACCTTATCTGTTATGGTTAACATCTTCCTTTGCCACTTAGGCTCACTACCAGAAGCCTTAGAAGATGAAGGATGCTTGGGAGGCATTGCAAAGGTTAAAACACGCGAGTAAAAAAATCACAAGCAACGTGAAAGGCACACACGTGAGTTAGACTGAACGAGTGAGGCGAGACAATGGAAGATGGTGGGAGAACCAAACTTCAATGAAAAAGCCAATCAGACCCCATGATACAGATCTCTCACTCTTTCAGCCAATAGCACTCCATGAACTATCTCACGTAGCCGCGAGTCTTTGTCTGAAATGCTGATACCGGTATCGTATTTTACATGGTGCAATACTGTTAGTATTTATGTGTTTTACTATTTTTTACCGTTTTATTATTCTTAGGCTAAGAAATACGTTTTTTTTATCAATAAAATCATGAAACTACTGGAAATTTTAATATATATGCTAGCTCACGTAGGTGCGACCTCAATACGTTGTACGCTATCGGACAGTATTTCACATGATGCAATACTGTGAGTTATATATCTAAATTTATGTTTTTTACTATTTTTTACTGTTTTATTACTCTTAGGCAAGGAAATACTTGTTTTATCAATAAAATAATGAAAATTTCAATATGTACTAGCTCACGTAGGTGCGACCCTTTTCATTTTCCGAAACGCTGATACCGGTATCATATTTTACATGGTGCAATACTGTTAGTATTTATGTTTTTTACTATTTTTTACTGTTTTATTATTCTTAGGCTGAAAAATTCGTTTTTTATCAATAAAATCATGAAACCACTGGAAATTTAATTAATGCTAGCTCACATAGGTGCGACCCTTTGCGTTTTCCGAAACGCTGATACCAGTATCGTACTTTCTATGGTGCAGAGTTACATGTTCAAATTTGTTTTTTTACTATTTCTTACTGTTTTATTATTCGTAGGCTGGGAAAGAAATTTTTTTTATCAATTGCATAATGAAATTTTTTCTTTTCAATAAAAAAATGAAAATACTGAAATTTTTTTTTTTAATATTTTATTATTTTTGCATATACCCCCCAAAAAGAATTTTTTTGCCAAAAAAACAAAAAATCGCGATACAGTGAATTCGCGAGGGAAGAAATGCGATAGAGTGAAGGATCACTGTATATGAGTATGTCATGTCATCATCACCTCATTCACGGTAAGTTTACCTATCGCTTTCATATAAATTTACGCTTGCACGCCATTATTAATAAAGTAAAGGGTGGTTTGTTAACAGTACAGGGAGGGTTTATACAGTAAACGTAAAAACAAATGCAAAATACCTATGTATATAGGGTGATCCTATTTCGCGAAAATTTACCTATTGTGGTCAGTCCCGGAACCGAACCCCATCGATAAACCAGGGGTTATTTTATATATATATATATATATATATATATATATATATATATATATATATATATATATATATATATATATATATATATATATATATATTATATCTTTTGTTGAATATGACCACTGTTTTTGCATTTGCAATTTTCTTGTATAACTTTTCCATTATTGTTGAGACTATATAATAAGTCGTTAAATTTAAGAGAATTCTTAGCGTTTCGTACAGCTTTGTACATTGTCAAATGATTATCTATTTAGTTGTGGATGGAGGTTATATATGATATCTAATATCCACCTTTAGTTTATATTCTCCAGAAAGATTCAGTATCTCTGCAAAGTTTCCAGAGTTGCTGGAGGATGGACCCCAAGCATCCTTATGTGTGGACTCTGCCAGAGATAAGGAAAAGTTACACAAGAAAATTGCAAGTGCATAAACAGCGGTCATATTAAAAAAACTATGTACTGTATACAAGGAAAAAAAAATAATAATAATAATATATATATATATATATATGTATATATATATATATATATATATATATATATATATATATATATATATATATATATATATATATATATATATATATATATATATATATATATATACATACAGTGATCCCCCGCTGGATCATGTTTCTTGGTTCACGTTTTCACTGTACCACGATTTTTTTTTTTTTTTTTTTGGCAAATTATTATTTTATTTTTTGGGAATATGCAAAAATATTAAAAAGAATAAAAATTCTCAGTATTTAAATTTTTTTATTGAAAAAACATATTTCATTATCTAATTGATAAAAACTAAGTTTATTTCCCAGCCTACGAATAATAAAACAGTAAAAAATAGAAAAAAACATAAATTTAGATATACATGCGTACAGTATAACTCACAGTATTGCATCATGCGAAATAGTGTCCGATAGCGTACAATGTATTGGGGTCGCAGCTACGTGAGCTAGCATATATATTTATATTTCCAGTAGTTTCATGATTTTATTGATATAAAAATGTATTTCTTAGCCTAAGAATAATAAAACCGTAAAAAATAGTAAAAAACGTAAATACTAACAGTATTGCAACATGTAAAATACGATACCGCTATCAGCGTTTCGGACAAAGGCTCGTTCAGTCTAACTCATGTTGTGCTTATTAAACGTTTTGCTTGTGTCCAATAGCGTACAATGTATTGGGGTCGCAGCTACATGAGCTAGCATATATATTTATATTTCCAGTAGTTTCATGATTTTATTGATAAAAAAAACTTATTTCTTAGGCTAAGAGTAATAAAACAGTAAAAAATAGTAAAAAACATAAATACTAACAGTATTGCAACATGTAAAATACGATACTGCTATCAGCGTTTCGGACAAAGGCTTCCACCATATTCCATTGTCTCACCTCGCTCGTGTGCGCCGTTCACGTTGTGCGTATTAATACGTTTTGCTTGTGATTTTTTTACTCGCATATTTTAACCTTTGCAATGCCTCCCAAGCATCCTTCATCTTCTAAGGCTTCTTGTAGTGAGCCTAAGCGGCAAAGGAAAATGTTAACCATAACAGATAAGGTAAGTTTACCTATCACGTACATATAAATTTACGTTGCATGCTGTTATTTATAAAGTAAAGGGTGGTTTTTTAACAGTGCAGGGAGGGTTTATATAGTAAACGTAAAAATAATTGTAAAATACCCATGTACATGAGTATGTCATATAAATTTACGCTTGCATGCTGTTATTTATGAAGTAAAGGGTGGTTTGTTAACAGTACAGGGAGGGTTTATACTGTGTAAACGTAAAAATAAATTAAAATCTATGTACATATAGGCTGATCCTACTCCGCGATTTTCCTGTCTCGCGCCGGGTCCCGGAACCGAACCCTCGCAATAATGGGGGGATCACTGTATATATATATATATATATATATATATATATATATATATATATATATATATATATATATATATATATATATATATATGATTTTTTTTTTTTTTTTTTTTTTTTTTTTTTAGAATGCGTTCATTCCTAAGTATAGCAGATATAAGCTATAAGGTTAGATTCCTTTTAACCTTCTGTGGTGTAGTGGTAGCGCCTTGACTTAGTAATCATAAGTCCTAGGTTCGAGTCCCGGTCGGGGTAAAAAATGATTCATGTTTTCACATATGTAATGTGCTTATATATATACATATATATACACCTTGTTCTCAAAATAACGCCTAGATAGGTTCTCAGAAGTGTCGTGTAAATGGAAAATCGTGTGAAAAAACGAGTTATTTTCCATAGGAAACAATGATAAAGGGCATAGATACGTTCCAAACCTTACATAGACACACCATGCCAAAGATATAAGATAAGTAAAAAAAATATTTTATTACTACATAGCAAAGCAGAAAGCGCTGTATCTATTTTTAAGAGTATACAAAAGATATTCATACATATTCACTTTACAGCTAGAAATTAACATACATTACTATACTTTATTATGCAGTGGGCAACAGTTATACAGTACACTGGGACATGCATGGTGGCAGTGAGCAAGTAACTTATGTGGTAGAAGAGGAGGAGGATGCAGGAGAACGAACCTCTATCTGCAAATGTATATAAAGATAAAATAAGAATTATAAATAACCAAAGCAAGACTAAAAAGCGAAAAAAAAAATAATTATGCAATGCCCAAATCTACCATATGACAGATTAAAAAATCTTAATCTACATTCTCTAGAGAGGCACAGAGTTAGGGGGGATATGATTGAGGCGTATAAATGGTTTAAAGGGATTAACAAGGGTTATATTAATAAAGTTTAAGAAATTCATGATCAAACCAGAACTCCTAATGGGTAATGGATTTAATCTTGATAAATTTAGGTTCAGAAGGGAAATTGGTGAAAATTGGCTTGGTAATACCGTAGAGTATTCGTAGTAGGATAATAAATGCCAATACCGTAGACACCTTCATATGTAGATTAGATAGACATATGACAGAGGTAGGGTGGGTATGAATAGATTAGTGTTTATTAGAAAAATCATAAAAAGAAAAATAGAATAAATTAGTAGAGTAGAATAGAATAGGTTAGACATGCTGAAAATATCATTCAAAAATGGAACTGCCTCGGGTGTGCCAGTAAGCATGTTGCAGTGTCCCCTATTCTTATGTTCTTAAGATTTTTCAGAACACGTGTTTTGCATCCTCCTTCCATTTTCAAATTTGTATCTGGTTTCTGAATGACAAATTTGTTAACAAAAGGTATCCAGTTACTCTCTCTCTCTCTCTCTCTCTCTCTCTCTCTCTCTCTCTCTCTTCTCTCTCTCTCTCTCTCTCTCTCTCTCTCTCTCTCTCTCTCTCTCTCTCTCTCTCTCTCTCTCTCTCTCTCTCTCTCTCTCTCTCTCTCTCTCTCTCTCTCTCTCTCTCTCTCCTCTCTCTCTCTCTCTCTCTCTCTCTCTCTCTCTCTCTCTCTCTCTCTCTCTCTCCTCTCTCTCTCTCTCTCTCTCTCTCTCTTCTCTCTCTCTCTCTCTCTCTCTCTCTCTCTCTCTCTCTCTCTCTCTCTCTCTCTCTTCTCTCTCTCTCTCTCTCTCTCTCTCTCTCTCTCTCTCTCTCTCTCTCTCATTTCTTTACAAAAAACGAATTAAAACTTAGGTTTATTACCTTTAAAATGAGCACTGTAATGAATGTGATTAAGACTAAAGCAATAATTGTATTTACATAAGATGAAAAATTTCTACCTAATTCCTGTTTAAGAGAGACATTACAAAGGATTCGTGGAAAGGAAATTAATTTAACGGTCTTTTAACTCATTAACGTTTTTATTAAAAGTGCATTATTATATTTATCATTTGCTGCCCCAAACGACTCATCAGCTTGTAAAGTAACTGATGTATGCGATGTTTGTAAGACTGTTCTCCTTTTAATATAAATATATTCTATATACTGTAAGTGAAATGAAACGAGAGAGAGAGAGATCTTTAATTAACTCTTGTTCATTCAACCAAAACTACATTATTTATTGTAAAAATAATGGTTTAATTACAAATTCGTAATAATAATAATAATAATAATCTCCACTTTCATCATCAAAGGAAAATTATTGTTATAAATAATAATAATAAGATCTAAGGAGAATTTTTAGAATAGACATCATGAGAGTAATGCAGAGGTATATTAAAACCCAGCAGAGAGCTGGATATTCATTACACATCTTTTATAATCCCTTCACATCTGACAGGTCATTACACTTTCCATCTGTTTCTCTTTACACCCTGATAAAGGCTGTTTTATTTTATCATTTTTTTCGCGAATTCCGAATTTTTTACTATTATTTTTGGGGGGCGTTATTGCAATTTCACATATAAAAAAATCGCGTATAAAAGGAACAAGGTGTATATATATATATATATATATATATATATATATATATATATATATATATATATATATATATATATATATATATATATATATATATATATATATATATATATATATATATATATATATATATATAGTGTTACCCCGGTTATTCGCGTTTCTTGGTTCGCGTTTTCACTGTATCGCGGGTTGTTGTTGTTGTTTTTTATTTATTTTTATTATTTTTTTATTTATTTATTTTATTTTTTTTTTACATCATTGTGACACCAGGATGTGCCAAAAAATGATAAAATTAAGCAGACTTTATCAGGTTGTAAAGAGAAACAGAGATGGAGAGTGTAATGACCTGTCAGATGTGAAGGGATTATAAAAGATGTGTAATGAATATCCAGCTCTCTGCTGGGTTTTAATATACCTCTGCATTACTTTCATGATGTCTATTCCAATAATTCTGCTTAGATCTTATTATTATTATTATTATTATTATTATTATTATTATTATTGGCAACAATAATTTTCCTTTGATGATGATTGTGGAGATTATTATCATCATCATCATTATTATTATTGTTAAGGGCTCATCATTGTTTGTACATCTGTTGGTTTATTTACTTTTAATAACTGTGTAAAGTGCCCCTCCCTAGTTTGCTGGGACAAAGAGAGTGTGGGGGATTGGGTAGAATAGAATGTTGGGAGAGAGAGAGAGAGAGAGAGAATCTTTAAGTAACTCTTGTTCATTCAACCAAAACTACATTATTTATAGTAAAAATAATGGTTTAATTACGAATCCGTAGTAATAATGATGATGACAATAATAATAATAATTATAATCTCCCCAATCATCATCAAAGGAAAATTATTGTTGCCAATAATAATAATAATAATAATAAGATCTAAGGAGAAGTTTTAGAATAGACATCATGAAGGTAATGCAGAGGTATAGTAAACCCAGCAGAGAGCTGGATATTCATTACACATCTTTTATAATCCCTTCACATCTGACAGGTCATCACACTCCATCTCTGTTTCTCTTTACAGCCTGATAAAGGCCGTTATATTTTATAATTTTTAGCCTGTCCTGCTGTCATGATCATCTAAGGCTGATCCTACTTCGCGATTTTCCTGGTTCACGCCGAGTCCCGGAACCGAACTACCGCAATAAGGGAGGCAACACTGTATATATATATATATATATATATATATATATATATATATATATATATATATATATATATATCACAGTAATCCCTCGGTATTTCGCAGTTCACCTATCGCAAATTCAGTGCATCGCGGATTTAAAAAAAAAATTAAATATTATTGTGACACCAGGGCAGGCCAAAAAATCATAAAATAAAACTACCTTTATCAGACTGTAAAGAAAAATGGAGATGGAGAGTGTAATGACATGTCAGATGTGAAGGGATTATAAAAGATGTGTAATGAATATCCAGTGCTCCCCTGGGTATTAATATACCTCTGCATTACTTTCATGATGTCTATTCCAATAATTCTCCTGAGATATTATTATTATTATTTTTGGAGACAATAATTTTCCTTTGATGATGATTGTGGAGATTATTATTATTATTATTATTAAGGGCTCATCATTTTTTGTACATCTGTTGGTTTATTTACTTTAATAACTGTGTACATGGCCCCTCCCTAGTTGGCTGGGACAAAGAGAGTGGGGTTGGGTTGGGTAGAATAGAATGCTGGAGAGAGAGAGAGAGACATCTTTAATTAACTCTTGTTCATTCAACCAAAACTATATTATTTATTGTAAATATAATGGTTTAATTACAAATTCGTAATAATTATAAAAATACTCTCCACAATCATCATCAAAGGAAAATTATTGTTGCCAAGAATAATAACAATAATAATAATAAGATCTAAGGAGAATTTTTGGAATAGACATCATGAAAGTAATGCAGAAGTATATTAAAACCCAGCAGAGAATTGGATATTCATTGCACATCTTTTATAATCCCTTCACATCTGACAGGTCATTACACTTTCCATCTCTGTTTCTCTTTACGGCCTGATAAAGGCTGTTTTATTTTTTCATTTTTGGCCCGTCGTGGTGTCATAATCATCTTTAAAAAAAAAAAAATAATAATTTTTAGGTGTTCCTACTTTGCGGAAATTCACCTATTGTGGCTGGTTCCACAACCGAACCCCCGCGATAAACGAGGGGTTACTGTATATATATATATATATATATATATATATATATATATATATATATATATATATATATATATATATATATATATATATATATATATATATATATATATATATATATATATATATATATATATATATATATATATATATATATATATATATATATATATATATATATATATATTTATATATGTATTTATTTATTTATTTATATTTATATACAGTAACCCCTCGTTTATCGCTGGGGTTCGGTTCCGGGACCGACTGCGATAGGTGAATTTCCGCGAAATAGGCTCACCCTATATACATAGGTATTTTACATTATTTTTACATTTACTGTATAAATCCTCCCTGCACTGTTAAAAAAAACACCCTTTACTCTAGTAATAACAGCGTGCATGCATAAATTTATATGAAAGTGATAGGTAAACTTACCGTGAATGAGGTGATGATGACGTGACATACTCATATACATAGGTGTTTTACATTTATTTTTACCTTTACTGTATAAACACTCCCTGTTAAAAAAACCACCCTTTACTTTATAAATAACTGCATGCAAGCATAAATTTATTTGAACGTCATAGGTAAACTTCCCGTGAATGAGGTGGTGATGATGTGTATAGACTCCAGAGGAAATTATTCCGCAGCCAATGACAGCTTTACGGCTGCTTTTTGCGAGAGAAGAACATGGTAATGGGGAGTTGCTGTCGCTGTTTCTTCTTTGTGTGAAGATGGTCTTGTAAGGAGTCGTGGTATCGTCAATAATATTGCAGAAGTGCAGTGAACGAACCATATCATCGTCATACTCCTGCGACAGCTGTTGGAGTTCTTTGGTCATGTTATACATGGCTGCGAGCCGTTCGAGTGTAAGGCCAGGTTCTTCGACTTCATCGTGCGTTTGCTGTTGTTGTTCTTCCTTTGCTTCGCTTGCTGATTTTGTCATTTCCTCCAAGTCTCCATCAGTCAAAGGCTGCGAGTGGCAGTCGATTAGCTCATTCACGTTTTCATCAGTCATATCTTTAAAGCCTTCTCCTCCTAGCAATGCAGCCAACTTCACAGCTTTCGCAACTGCCGAGTTATGGACTTTGTCAGGAGGGAATCCCTTGTAGTCATAGATGACTTCGGGCCACAGTTTCTTCCAGCTGGCATTGATTGTGGCTGGCTTCATCTCATTGATTGCATTCTGAATATTTTGAAGGCATGTAGCAATCGTGTAATTATGCCAGTAAGTCTTCATTGAGAATTCTTTGTCCGAATTCATGGATTCAACCAGGTTTGCCAGTTCATTTCGTGTGTAGAGGGCCTTGAATGCATGAATAACGCCTTGATCCATGGGCTGAATCAGTGATGTTATATTCGATGGCAGGAACTCTACTTGAACACCGTCATATTCGAGATTAGTTGCGTGGCCACCAGCTTTATCCAGCAAAAGTAGGACTTTAAATTCAAGGCCCTTTTCCGCAAGATAAATTTTGACCTGATGGATAAAGCATTGGTGAAATCAGTCTGATGTGATTGCTTTTCTTGATCCAGGCCTTAGGATTATGCATCCAATAGATTGGCAGCAGATTCTTGTTTTTATTCCTCAAAGCCCTAGGGTTCTTTGACTTCTAGATAAGCCCAGGCTTTAACATGAAGCCAGTATCATTCCTGCACATGATGAGGGTAACGCGGTCTTTGTGCGCTTTAAATCCTGGGGTTTTAGCTTCTTCCTTGAAGAGAAAAGTATGAGACGGCATTCTCTTCCAAAATAACCTAGTCTCATCCATGTTGAACACTTGCTCAGGAGCATATTCCCCTTCGGCGATAATTTTCTTAAAATAGTTGTTCACATAATTTTCAGCTGCAGCTGTATCTGCAGAGGCAGCTTCGCCATAAGCCGAAGTGCTCTTTAGGCCATAGCATTTTTGAAATTTGGTGAACCATCCCTTGCTTGCCACAAAAGATTGTTTCCTCGGTGGAGAATCGCTGGAGGGTCCTGGTTGTGGGTCGTCGATATCTTTTTTCCTCTCCTCAGTCGCCACTGTCGTTGTCGGGTTCATTTGCAGCGAATGTATCATACAGCTTCTTCGCCTTTGTTTGTATGATATTGGTGTCTGTGCTGATGTTCGATCTGCAATCAGCAATCCACGGGGCCAAAGCAGATTCCATCCACACCATTATCTTATAGCGGGGTGTTACGACCCTCTTCGCTGTTTTCCTGATATTTGCCTAGTCCTTTTTGATGTAGCGAACAGTAGATTCGTTAAGGCCAAAATGGCCGCCGACATCCACAAACCCTCTTTCTTCTTTCAGCATATCTAACAGTTTTACCTTATCTGTTATGGTTACCATCTTCCTTTTCCATTTAGGCTCACTACCAGAAGCCGTAGAAGATGAAGGATGCTTGGGAGGCATTGCAGAGGTTGAAATACGTGTGTAAAAAAAATCACAAGCACAACGCTAACGGCGCACATGTAAGTTAGACTGAAAGGGTGAGGCGAGACAATGGAAGATGGTGGGAGAACCAAGCTTCAGTCAAAATGCCAATCAGACCCCATGATGCAGAACGTACAGAAAAACAATTATGTGATTCGTCGTCTCCCACCCTTTCAGCCAATAGCATCCCATGAACTATTTCGCGTAGGTGCGAACCTTTGTGTTTTCCAAGACGTCAGTACAGTGTACGCTATCATACAGTACTTGACATGGTGCAATACTGTGAGTTATATCTTTAAATTTGTTTTTTTTTTTACTATTTTTTACTGTTTTATTATTCTTAGGCTAGGAAATACTTTTTTATCAATAAAATAATGAAAATATTGGAAATTTTAATATGTAAGACTGATACTGGTATTGAATTTTACATGGTGCAATACTGTGAGTATTTATGTTTTTCACTATTTTTTACTGTTTTATTATTCTTAGGCTAAGAAATACATTTTTTTTATCAATAAAATAATGAAACAACTGGAAATTTTAATATATGCTAGCTCACATAGGTGCGACCCTTTTTTTTTTCCGAAACGCCAATACCGGTATCGTACTTTCTATGGTGCAGTTACATGTTTAAATTTTTTTTTTTTTTTTTTTTTTACTATTTCTTACTGTTTTATTATTCTTAGACTGCGAAATACATTTTTTTATCAATAAAATAATGGAAGAAAAAAATTTTTCAATAAAATAATGAAAATACTGAAAATTTAAATGTTTTAATATTTTTTGATTCTAGCATATACCCAGAAAAAAAAAAGCTCGCCAAAATAAACCGCGATGCACTGAATTCGCGATAGGTGAACCACGATATAGTGAGGGGTTAATATATATATATATATATATATATATATATATATATATATATATATATATATATATATATATATATATATATATATATACACACACCTAGTTCTCAGAATAACGCCTCGATAGGTTCTCAGAAGTGTCGGGTAAATGGAAAATCGCATGAAAAAACTAGTTATTTTCCATAGGAAACAATGATAAAGGGCATAGATACGTTCCAAACCTTACATAGACACACCATGCCAAAGATATAACATAAGTAAAAAACATATTTGATTACTACATAGCAAAGCAGAAAGCCCTGTATCTATTTTTAAGAGTATACAAAAGATATTCATATTCACTTTACAGCTAGAAATTAACATACATTACTGTACTGTACTCGATTATGCGGTGGGCAACAGTCATACAGTACACTGGGACATGTATGGTGGCAGTGAGCAAGTAACTTATGCAGGAGAACGAACCTCTATCTGCAAATGTAAACAAAGATAAAATAAAAATTATAAATAACCAAAGCAAGACTAAAAAACGAAAAATAAAATTAATTATGCAATGCCTAAATCTACCATATGACATTAAAAAAACTTCATCTACATTCTCTAGAGAGGCACAGAGTTAGGGGGGATATGATTGAGGTGTATAAATGGTTTAAAGGGATTAACAAGGGTGATATTAATAAAGTTTTAAAAATTCATGATCAAACCAGAACTCGTAATGGATTAAAGCTTGATAAATTTAGGTTCAGAAGGGAAATTGGTGAAAATTGGCTTAGTAATACCGTAGAGTAGCTGATGCATGGAACAGGATTCTTAGTAGGATAATAAATGCCAATACCTTAGACACCTTCAAATGCAGATTAGATAGACATATGAGGTAGGGTGGGTGTATATAATATGTATAATGATGATGATCTTTTCTTATCGTAATCCTCTTTGTACTCGTGGAAGAAGCGGGCCTTTTTTTTTTTTTTTTTTTTTTTTTTTTTTTTTTTTTTTTTTTTTTTCCGGCGAAATTCGAATTTTTCTACTATTTTTTTTCGGAGGCGTTATTGCAATTTCGCGGATAAAAAGAATCGCGCATAAAAGGAACAAGGTATATATATATATATATATATATATATATATATATATATATATATATATATATATATATATATATATATATATATATATATATATATATATATATATATATATAGGCAAATTGCTGCCCTCATCAATAATGGCCTGGGCAGGAGAAAACATTAAGACGAAGGAAAAGAAAAAGCTTTTGGACAAGTCGGAGATGAGGTAATGATACACAAAGGAAAAGGAGAGACTGAAAAAATATTTGAAGCACTGAGGACCTAGAGATATGGAGGATTAGGCCCTGAGATGACGATAGATCTGCTTTTTGAAGGAAGATGGGTCACAAGAATTTGGAAAGACAGAGAGAGGAAGAGATTTCCATAGTCTGGAGGTAAATGGGAAGCAGCAGTCGCTGCACCGACCAATCCACGAGCTACAAAACTCCACACAGTACCTGTGAGATGAGGCCGCCTTGGCAGTGGGGGAAGGATACAACTCACCAACTCATCAGAGCAACGATGGAAGTAGCAGCGATAGAAAAGAGAAAGGGATGATACTTGAGGGCGAAGAGAGAGAATCCATACTAGATGTAAGAGAAGGATCATTAATGAGTCTGACAGCCTTAGATTCAACCTTATCAAGGAGATAAGTATAAGAAGAAGCACCCCAGATATGTGAGCAGTATTCTAAGCAGGGACAGATAAAACCTTTATAGATTTTAAGTAAATGTAAAGAGGAAAAACAATGACTAAATCGAAACAGAATCCCCAATTTTTTGGATGCAGATAAAGATATTTGGATTATGTGACTCCTCCAAGATAAGTTAAAGGCTGTATGGATTCCTAATATATTGATAGAATTAAGAGGGTAAATTTCGTTAGTTTCAAAGTCAATAGGGATATCAGGAGGAGAAGATAAAGAGATAGCCAGAAACTGTCTTGGGGGCATTAAATTAGTCTAAATTTTGGGGGCCCCACTCAGATACCCTCTACAAATCAGAGTTGAGAGTAGAAGAAAGAGTGATATGAGACTGATTATGATAAACAGATGAAGGATGTGAAGAAAAGGAAGAGGAAAAATGAAGGGTACAATCGTCAGCAAAAGCATGAAGAAGAGAGGAAGATGGAGATTGTAGAAAATTATTGATGAAGAGAAGGAACATACTAGGTGTAAGAACAGAGCCCTATAGAACACCACTGTTAACAGGGAATAGGCTAGATGATGCAACATCAACAACTACAGAAAGAAGACTGGACATCGGAGAACAGAGAGAAGGGGTAAAGCCATAGGCAGGGAGTTTAGCCAAGAGAGCCTTGTGCCAGACTGTCAAAAACCTTAGAGATATCAAGGGTGACGACAAAGGATTCCCCATAGTTCCTCAGAGAAGATGGCCATACATTAATAAGATAGTATAGGAGATCATCAGTAGCTCTTGCCTTGCAGAAGCCGTACTGGTGATCGGAGATTAGTGAGTTAGATTCAAGGTGTTTTAAGAAGTGAGCATTGAGCAAAGTTTCGAAAACTTTAGCAATAGACTAGTTGAGGGCAATAGGTCAGTAGTTTGAAGGAATAGAGTGGTCACCCTTCTAAGGAACAGGTTGAACTAGAGCATGCTTCCAAGATGAAGGATTGATACTGGTTGTCAGAATGAGGCAAAAAAGATGGTAAAGCACAAGAGCCAGTTCATCTGCAAACTCCTTAAGAAACCTTGCAGGAATACCATCCGGACCAAATGTCTTATTTGTCTTTAGCAAGCGAAGAACCTTACGAATTTTGCATGAAGAAAGGATAAGGGAGGGCATAGGGTTAGAGAAGGGTAAAGATTGAGGGATAGGTGCGCTGGAATCGTTTACAGAAGAGTAGGCAGAAAATCGAGAGCCAAAGAGAGTGGCTTTGTCAGTGGTAGAGCAAGCTATAGAACATCGGAACGAATAAGAGGGGGAAAGTTTGAGTTATAGAGGTTTTTGGCTTAGGACCAGAAACATTTGACTGTGGGAGAGGAGTTAAGGTCATCAACTTTCCTTCTTATAAAGGAAGCCTCATACCAACGAATCTGAGCAGCACAGTGATTCCTAGCTTACAATAAAGTCAGAGCAACTTAAATCAGAAGATGAGACTTGGTAAGACTGGTGTACTCGATTCCTGGCCTAAATACCATGGAGCAGTAATAGCAACTACACAGTTTGAAAACCAAGGCAATTTTAGATCCGAAGAAAAGTTCGAAATCTGGGGCTTTCAGAAACTGAAATTCTACTGTATGTACATTGATCTAAATATATATAATACATTACCTTTGTTGCCCCGTTTTCTCTAAGCATCACTCGTTTCATTTGGTTAAGGACTATGTATATACCATTAGTCTAATAGAATTGTGTATTGCTTATTTTCATTATTTAAATATTATTGTGAAATTACTCTTTACAGTATTCAAGGTAGTCTGTTTATATACAGTGGAACCTCCACCTACAAATGCCCCAACCTCGAACAGTTCGACTAATGTACACAATTTTCAAATATATTTTGAATTATCCCGCGAACAATCCTCGAGGTACACATGCACATCCGCCCGGGCAACCGCATGTTTGCTCTCACTTCTGCATTGGTACCTGCACTGTGAAGTGTGTTTGTTGTTCTTTTGTTGTAGATTTCCAGTTTTTTTTTTCTTTTTAATTTAAATTAGCCCTCATTATGGCTTAGAAAGTGAAAAGTGTGTGTTAGTGGCATTTAAAAGCCTGTACATATTACAGTGGAAATGAAAGAAGAAATAATAGCTAAACATGAGAACAATATTTGTGTTTCTGATCTTGACATGCAGTATGACAGTGGCGAAATAGACTATCTGTACTCTTTTAAAGAGTAAAGAGGTCTTAAAGGTGGCTTACGTGGCTAAAGGACTGACTGTTTTAACAATGCATAGGTCTCAGATCATAGAAGAGGTAGAAAAATTATTGTTAGTATGGAGATAGTATTAGTGAGGCTATAATATGCGCAAAGGCCTTACAGTTACACCATGATTTAGTAGCAAATACTCCTAGTCTTAAAGCAAGTAGAGACTGGTTTGAAAAATTTTGTCGACGAACTGGAATTCATTGTTGTTAGGCATGGAGAGGTGGCTAATTTGGACCAAAAGGCAGCGTATACCTGTGTGCTAGAACTCTCTAAATTTATCGAAAGTATATTTTATGTCTCGTAGCAAGTTTTTAACTCTCATGAAACAGGACTGTTTTGGAAAAAAATGCCTAAAAGACCTACATAACCCAAGAGGAGAGGTCACTGCCTGGACACAAGCCAATGAAGGACAGGCTTACACTTTTATTGTGTGCTATTGCAAGTAGGATTCGCAAGACTAAGCCTCTTTTAGTCTACCTCTCTGAAAATCTGCGCATTTATAAGCGCAATAATGTGTTGAATGCCAGACTTCTAGTAATGTGGAGGTCGAATGGCAGTGCTTGGGTAGTGCATATCCTATTCATAGAATGGTTGACTGAAGTTTTTGTGCCAGCTGTCAAGAAATATCTTTAGGAAAAAGGGTTGCCCCCTAAGTGTCTTCTAGTAATGGATAACACTCCTGCCCATCCTCCAGATTTGGAAGATGACCTTGATATTAAATACGACTTCATAAAAGTCAAATTTCTGCCTCCAAACACCACTCCTCTTCTCCAGCCCATGGACCAGCACGTTTTTTCGAATTTTAAGAAACTTTATACGAAGGGTCTTTTGCCTGGTGCTTCCTGGTTACCAATAACATAGATATGACCCTGCATGAATTCTGGAAAGACCACTTCATTATCCTCCACTGCATAGGCCTCATTGACAAGACATGGAAGGAGTTCTCTTACTGCATATTGCAGTCCACCTGGAGGAAACTTTGGCAAGATTGTGTGGCTGATAGAGACTTCGAGTGTTTCAAGGAGGAGACAGCTGTTAATATAGTGCACGAGATTGTGGCCATGGGCAAAAGTTTGGGCTTGGAGGTCAACAATGAGGATGTGGTGGAGCTGTTGGAGGACCAAAAACAAGAACTCACCACCGAAAAATTGATCGAATTGCAACATGAACAGGTGAAGACTATCCAAGAGGAGCAATCGGTGGAGGAGGGTTATGAGATTGGTAAAGGCTTCTAGTGAAAAATTTAAAGAAATTTTTAGTAAGTGGAGTGATATGCAGGCTTTCATTGAGAGTCATCGCCCAGACAAAACTGTGAGCAACAGACCAGTGAACATCTTAAATGACATTGTGATGCGTCATTTCAGAAAAATTTATCAACAAAGGAAGAGACATATTTCTCTGGATCGTTTTCTTGTGCGAATTCCAACCAGAGAACCACCTTCCAAGAGTACATGTAGAGATAAAACCCCAGAAATACAGCTTATACCTGAACGGTTGCCCGACGTTTGTATGGAAGGGGACTCCTTCGAAGGAGTAGTCCTCCTCCTCCACTACCACCATCCTCGTATGCCAGCAGTTATCAATCACAAAGGTAAATACTGTACCATGTTTTATTTTAGTCCAGTAGAATATACTTTACAGTATTTTTCTATAATTAAAGTTACTTTCCAATCAATTAAACATTTTTGTAACATAAACCCCTAAAAATAATTAAAAAGGTACGGATTAATTTGTTTAACATGCATTTCAGTGGGAAAAATTTTTTCGAGTTACGAACATTTCAACGTATGAATGGGGTCAAGGAATGGATTAAGTTCGTGACTAGAAGTACCACTGCATATATTTTGCTAGTGATAACTTTGTGACTTGTAGTATGTTATGGACTACAAGTCTCATATCCTTTTGGGGAAAAAGCAGTTTATTTAAAAAATAATGAAAACTACAAATTATCATAATGTGTGCCCTTCATATGTCATGTTTATAAAACTTTTGACAAAATATATTGAAAAAGAAAAATGAGCCTCTTGAGGGTGGAATTGCACATGTTTTTGTCTCTTTGGAATCCGTCAGCACCCACCATCCCTTCATTCCCTTCTTAAAGGGAATGAAGAGACCATCTCTAGTGTGGCAACAGATGAGGGAGGTTAGCATAGTTTTCTGGACTCTCTGTAAGTTGGAGTGTGAAAATTGTTGCCTGTAAAGGCTATAAAATGGATACACCATTGTGAATGTGTGGCTGTATATGTTAGTTCCTTCTCTTTTTGAGTGACTCAGTTCTGGGTGCAGCAGCCCTTGGAGACGAAGAATAATACACTTCTGTTTCAAAGTGCATTTTTTATGAAAGGAAAATTGTCATGGTTTTATTATTTAATAGTTATTCTATATTTCATTTTATTTGAAGTGTGCTCTGCCATAACACAGAACTTGTTTTCAAGGGGACGCGGTCGTGGAGGTAGACTGCACCGTGGAGGCCGTGGTGCTCGTGGGAACATGCAAAATGGAGGCAACTTCACACGGGAACAGCTTGACCAGCAGCTTGATGATTACATGAGCAAGAATAAGAATTCATTTGAGGATGATGATCAGCACATGAGTGATGCAATAATATAATTTTTACCATACTTATTAAGAATTAGTTTCATCTGTATGCTCTTATTGCGTGATAAGAATATAATATTTTTTGGTCAGACAGATGATAAACACCTAAGTGGATGGCTTTAAGGATAATATATTTATCTTTATATTAATATTTAAGATTACATGTTCACTTTTTTATGTAAAGTTAATATAGGGCAATAAAAGAAAATTCAGAATTCGTAGTACTAAAGAGTACAAATTCTCTATAGCTGTAGAGTTGGTTTTGATCTTTTAACATCGCTATATGATTTTTTTGCATTAGTTTTTCATTGGTTTTGTTTAGATTCAAAATGTACCTATCTTATTACCTTAGTGGCTTCACTTTTATTTATATAATTTTTGGGATAAAGCAGCAAATAAACATACAATATTGCAGTATAATTTTGTGGAATCTATGCAAATCTGTAGAATATGGTGTTGATACAAGCAGGAGTAGATTTTATTTTTTTTTATATATCAGAAGTTCTTAGAATATATTTAGAGGTTTGAAGATGTCAATTTTTTATCAAGGATATTGGAAAGCTGTATCAAACTATAGTTTTTATCTATGAAGTTTTCAGCTGTAGTTTTTCTGCTTGCAGTTGAACACAAAAGTAAACCGTGGATTATAAGGAAGGAATAGATTTGGCTAAGGGGATTATATACGAAATTCAATAATTGCAAGGTTATATGTACTCCTATATCTGCATAGCCAAGGTTTTAGGTTATTAAACTTCAAGATTATTCATTAAGAGCTGGGTCAGTTCGGATTTACTGCAAATAAGACTTGACCTTATAGCCACCATATGTAACACATAATTTGTTTGCAAATTCTACAGAGGCACACTTAGAATTGATGAAGAAACTAAATTTTGCAGAGTTCACTATAGATTAATATTCCCTGTTAAATTTGGTGGATTACGGAGTATGTTTAGTATGTTAATTTTAAGCAATAGATAAAATTTACTGCATCAAAGATTACAATCATGAGTCTGTTTACATTGATTATTATGTCATTCTATATGCATCAGGTTGGAAATTCGGTTACTATTTACCGTCTGTTGGTAATTTTTCTTTTTTTGCAGTTGTTGAATGTATGAGTATTATACTTTTTTTTTATTGCAGTTTACATTACTTAGGAAAATGTTAACACATGCTGTCAAGTATAATATAGTGTAGTATATTTTTTATTAAAACTATTACTGTCAGTATTTAATAATTCTTGTGAAACTATTTACAAAATTCAAGGAAATCTGTCTATCTGTAAGCAACTTAAAAGTTTTAAAAGTTTTCGCTAGTGATAATTGTACTTGACATTGAAATGGTATAAGATTTTTATGCTTTCTACAATAAATAGATAAATAATTTATTAGATATTAGTTTACTGGAAATCCCTTTCTTCATCCGTAGAGTATGAAAGGATCTAATCATACTTATTCTAAGTAGTCTGTGCAATAAGTTTTACTGCACATGTGATAGCAAAGTTCTTCCACAATTGTTATGCTGCTCTCCAGGTGAGCATCAAGTGCAGCACAAATCTTGGCTAAGGTTAGGCCACCTTCACATATTTTTGATGCCTTGATCAAGCAGCTACAGCAGTGAAGTCTTATTCAGAGCCAGACACAAAACGTCAATGTTTGCATTCTCGCACAAAACTGAGTGGAGATGGCCAGATGCATTGTTTATATTAAGTAGGACCTTTATCTCCATGTAGTTCATGACCTCACGTATATAGCAGAGGTGGAACCTGTCAAAAAATAGAATAACCATCACCAAGCCCTCTTGTTATACTGCCAGAACTTAGGTAGCAAATGTTTATTTTTAACTTTTAGGTGCTTGCAGATTTGCACCATATATACAAGGTTAGGCTCGTTAATATGGCCTGCGGTATTGCCACATAGCATCAGAGTCAGGTATCCATATAGGCTATGTAGCCAGGAGACTGCTTATCATCCTTATAAATTACCTACACCTAGCCATTTTCTTCCTAAAAAGGCCTATTTCATCACAGTAGAAGACTTGCTATGAAAGATAGCCATTTTCCACAAAGTTTTTTGAGATATTCAGGGAACTCCCTGTGTTGGCCTATGCCACTTCACCAGTGATTCTCAAATTTTCAAGTTTTGGTATTTTATATAAATTATTGCTAACTTTAAAGATTCTTTATGTCAATGTGCTACCACCTCCACTGAAATTTTCATAAGTGACTAAATGAATTTTTTAATTAATATTTATTGTGACCAGGAACGGATTAATTGAATTTACATGCTTTTCAATGGAAAAAATAAATCCAACCCTTAATCCTTTGGGAAAGGATTAAGTTCGTGGGTTGGAGTCACCACTGTATATATATATATATATATATATTGGTGACTCCAACCCACTAACTTAATCCTTTCCCAAAAACTGTTCTTGGGTTGGATTTATTTTTCTAATCGAAAAGCGTGTAAATTCAATTATTCCGTTCCTGGTCACAATAAATATTGATTTTAAAAATTTTTTAGTCACTAAAAACATGGATATAATACAGGTTAAATGTATTTTATATATAAAAGGAAAATTACATTAATAATAAAAAGGAATTCTACTCCATTAAAGTAAAACATGTACATATTCAGGTATGAAGTATCCGCTAGTTAACACCCAGTATAAAATAGCAAAGTCCAACACTTAGAAAAAGTTGTTACATTCTCCCACTAATAACAAATATAGTGGGAAAGAGTATATACTGTAGGTAAAAAAAAAAAACATAGGCAAGAAACAGTACTCTATTTACCTTTGTGCATGATTGTTGCTTGCATACATGGATGGTGGTGGAGGATGAGGAGGTGGACTAATTTTTGGAAGGAGAGTCCCTCAATATCACATACGTTAACTTTCTTAAAGAGCCACAATAAGGGCTATATGAAAGGTAAAACAATGGAAAATAAAGCAAGAATTATGAACAGATCATGAACAAAACACACCGCAGGCACTAGTGCAGAACTGAAAGCAGGCGAGTTGGACACATGGTGGCTTGGCTAACACGTGTATTTGTGACTTGGATTTTGTTCGAGTGTTAGGGTCCAAATTTGTTCAAAATTTTGATTGTGGGTTGGGGTCACCACTATATATATATATATATATATATATATATATATTATATATATATATATATATATATATATATATATATATATATATATTATATATATATATATATATAGAGAGAGAGAGAGATAGATAGATAGATAGATAGATAGATAGATAGATAGATAGATATATATATATATATATATATATATATATATATATATATATATATATATATATATATATATATATATATACAGTAATCCTTCTTTTATCGCGGGGGTTCGGTTCTGGGACTGGCCGCGATAGGTGAATTTCCGCAAAGTAGGAACACAAAAAAATAAAAAATAAATAAATTAAAGATGATTATGACACCAGGACAGGCCAATAATGATAAAATAAAACAGCCTTTATCAGGCTGTAAAGAGAAACAGAGATGGAGAATGTAATGACCTGTCAGATGTGAAGGGATTATAAAAGATGTGTAATGAATATCCAGCTCTGCTGGGTTTTAATAGACCTCTGCATTACTTTCATGATGTCTATTCCAAAAATTATCCTTAGATCTTATTATTATCATTATTATTATTATTGGCAACAATAATTTTCCTTTGATGATGATTGTGGAGATTATTATTATTATTATAATTACGAATTTGTAA